>BLSH010480231.1:851524-863861 GCA_018402905.1 Glandirana rugosa
TTTTAACTCATGTGGGGAGTGTAAAATTAGTGTACATTTATAAAATAATATAGAAAAGTACACTTTTGTGTTTTCTTTAATATGAAACGATGTTACATTTCATCACTCACATGTCGAACATTGTCACATTTAAACGACAGGGGAGTTTTATTGAGTTGTGTGTCGGTAATTACAGATTTGACGACCGTTGTTTTCACTCATGTGGGGACATGGAGGAGTGGTAGAGGACTCCAATGGCAACCTGTTAAGCTTTGGTGAACTCCATGCCCAAGAAGGTTAAGGCAGTGCTGGAAAATAATGGTGGCCACACAAAATATTGACACTTTGGGGCCAATTTGGACATTTTCACTTAGGGGTGTACTCACTTTTGTTGCCAGCAGTTTAGACATTAATGGCTGTGTGTTGAGTTATTTTGAGGGGACAGCAAATTTACACTGTTACAAGCTGTACACTCACTACTTTACATTGTAGCAAAGTATAATTTCTTTTGTGTTTTCACATGAAAAGATATAATAAAATATTTACATGTGATTAAAATGTGAGGGGTGTACTCAATTTTGTAAGATACTGTATATACCGTATATAATATATATATATAATTTGTGGAATGTGCTGTACTGTGCTGTACCACAGTGGCAGGCACCAAAAAGATATTTCTTTTCACGTAAGGCCATTCCAGCTCTCTACTGCCATATGGAACGCAATGTTTTTGGCTTCCTTGGACAGAGCGGTCAGCAACAAAGTACATATTACCGCTGACTGATGGTCCAGCAGACATGGTCAGGGACGTAACCTTTCCTTAACGGCGCACTGGGTAATTCTGCCGGCAGCTGAGAAGGATGCAGGACAGGGTTCAGTGTTGGAGCTAGTTTCGCCACCACGCCTCCAAAAAAATGGTGCTGTTTCTGCCACATCTGCTTCCTCCACCCCCTCCTCTTCTTCTTCCTCTGTGGCCTCTTCTGCATCAACAGTGTCCTCTAAACCAGCAGTGCTCGCAAAGTGTTCTAGGGGCTACACAAGCAGCCAGGCTAAAAGATGCCATGCGGTGCTTGAGTTGGTCTGCCTAGGAGACAGGAGCCACACAGGGGCAGAGATTCTGTCAGCTCTGTGGGGGCAGACTCAGAGGTGGTTGACGCCACGTCAGCTTGAGCCAGGAATAGTTGTATGCGACAATGACACCAACCTTCTCTCTGCCCTCAGACAGGGACACTTCACACATGTTCCATGCTTGGCACACGTCCTGAATTTGGTGCTGCAACATTTCTTGGCCAGGTGCCCAGGCTTACCAGATATTCAGGCAGGCCAGAAAAGTCATACAATGCCAGTGCTCGGCTGATTGACATTCAGCGGGAATTGAACCTGCCCACCAACCACCTCATTTGTGACATGCCCACCAGGTGGAACTCAACATTAGCAGTGCTGCAGTGGCTGCACACACACCAGAGGGCCATCAATGAGTACCTCTGTGAGTATGCCACCAGGACAGGCTCAGGGGAGCTTGTTTTTTTTCACCACACCAGTGGCTACTGATCAAGGATGCATGCACTGTCCTGTCACCATTTGAGGAGACCACAAGGATGGTGAGCAGCGACAATGCATGCATCAGTGACACTGTCCCTCTAGTCTTCCTGCTGGAGCACACGCTTCATGGAATCATGGACAGGGCACTTGAGGCAGAACAGAGGGAGGAAGAGGAGGACTTCCTTTCCTCTCAAGGCCCCCTTTATGCAGATAACATTCCTGCAGGGCCACAAAACACACAGGAAGAAGAGGAGGAGAAGGATTGTGTCAGCATGGATGTAGAGAATACCACACAGCAGTCTTCTCCAGAAACCCAACGAGTTGTACATGGCTGGGAGGAGGTAGTTCCTGACAATGTCATCTTCAGTGACTCAGAGGACTGTCATGTCTGCACAAACTTACGCTGCATGGCCTCCTTGATTCTGCAAAGCCTGCGAAAAGACCCCAGGGTTCGTGGCATCAATGAGAGGGATCATTACTGGGTTGCAACCCTTCTTGATCCACGTTACAAGAGTAAAGTTGCAAAGCTCATCCTGCCTTCGCAGAGGGAGCAGAGGATGAAACATCTTCAGGATAGCTTGAAAAAAAGTTTGTGCAATGTCTTTCCAGATCCTGGGAGGTTACCCTTTCCTGCTCCTGGACAAAGTGTTTCTGAGGCTTCCTTCACTCAAAGGAAGAGCAGTGGAGAAGGTGGCCAGCTGACCGATGCCTTTAAACAATTTTTCAGTCCTCAGAGCCCAGGGCTTATAGGTTCAAGCAACCACCGGCAGCGTCTGCATTATATGGGGCAGGAATATCTAGGGGCAAGAGCAGACTTGGAGACCTTTCCAACTGA
Organism: Glandirana rugosa; assembly: GCA_018402905.1. Taxonomy (NCBI): domain Eukaryota; kingdom Metazoa; phylum Chordata; class Amphibia; order Anura; family Ranidae; genus Glandirana; species Glandirana rugosa. The sequence continues at coordinate 853,881 of BLSH010480231.1, forward strand.
GCATCCACTGAGTTACTGAGTCTTGAGGATGGACCACTGGCTTGAACTTGCTCAATATGCAATCGAGCTACTTGCCTGTCCTGCATCCAGCATGCTTTCTGAACGGACATTCAGTGCTGCTGGAGGGTTCGTAACGGATCAAAGTGTGCGCCTGTCCACAGACTCGGTCGATAAGCTCACATTTATAAAAATGAATCAGTCCTGGATCAGCAGCTATCAAGCCCCTGATGCTGATGCAACTGATTGATTTTGCTAGGGATCTGGGATCCCTTGTAGACTGCTATTCCTTCTGTCCTGTATCCTGATGATGCTAGCTTCCAACAATATTTTGTGTTTAGGGCACCACCAACACCCAAAGCCCAATTTTTGTGCACCTATTCTACAGGGGCATGTCATAACAATTTTATAAAAAAATTTTAACAGCAGGGCCCGTTCCTGCGCCCAACAAGAGTAACTGTGAGGGGTTACAGTGTACTGCCACCACCAACACCCAAGGCCCAATTTTTCTGCACCTGTTTTACAGGGGCATGTCATTACAATTTTTAAAATAATTTTTAACTGCAGGCCCCGTTCCTGTGCCCAACAAGAGTAACTGTGAGGGGTTACAGTGTTCTGCCACCACCAACACCCAAGGCCCAATTTTTCTGCACCTGTTTTACAGGGGCATGTCATTACAATTTTTAAAATAATTTTTAACTGCAGGTCTGTTCCTGTGCCCAACAAGAGTAACTGTGAGGGGTTACAGTGTTTTGCCACCACCAACACCCAAGGCCCAATTTTTCTGCACCTGTTTGACTGGGGCACGTCATTACAATTTTTAAAATAAATTACAACTGCAGGGCCTGTTTCTGCTTCCAACAAGAGTAACTGCTAGGTGTTACAGTGTTCTGCCACCACCAACACCCAAGGCCCAATTATTTGCACCTGTTTGACTTGGGCATGTCATTACAATTTTTCAAATAAATTACAACTGCAGGGCCTGTTCCTGCTTCCAACAAGAGTAACTGCTAGGTGTTACAGTGTTCTGCCACCACCAACACCCAAGGCCCAATTTTTTGCAGCTGTTTGACTTGGGCATGTCATTACAATTTTTCAAATAAATTACAACTGCAGGGCCTGTTCCTGCTTCCAACAAGAGTAACTGCTAGATGTTACAGTGTTCTGCCACCACCAACACCCAAGGCCCAATTTTTTGCACCTGTTTGACTTGGGCATGTCATTGCAATTTTTCAAATAAATTACAACTGCAGGGCTTGTTCCTGCACCCAACGAGAGTAACTGTGAGGGTTTACAGTGTTCTGACACCTCCAACACCCAAGGCCCAATTTTTCTGCACCTGTTTGACTGGGGCATGTCATTACAATTTTTAAAATAAATAACAACTGCAGGGCCTATTCCTGCGCCCAACGAGAGTAACTGCTAGGTGTTACAGTGTTCTACTACCACCAACATTCAAGGCCCAATTTTCTGCACCTGTTTGACTGGGGCATGCCATTACAATTTTTAAAATAAATTGCAACTGCAGGGTGTGTTCCTGCGCCCAACAAGAGTAACTGCGAGGGTTTACAGTGTTCTGCCACCACCAACACCCAAGGCCCAATTTTTCTGCGCCTGTTTGACTGGGACATGTCATTAAAATTTTATAGAGTGCAGTCCCCTTAGGATATAGTTCAGACTATATGGTGCAGTCAGTCTAGTATGTATTGAAGTGGTTAAGGGAGGGGCGGCACAGTAGTGTAGTGGTTAGCACTTTTGCCTAGCAGCAAAAGGGTCGCTGGTTTGAATCACAACCACGATACTACCTGCCTGGAGTTTGCATGTTCTCCCTGTGCCTGCGTGGGTTTCCTCCTGGTACTCCGGTTTCCTCCCAGACCCCAAAGACATTGGGCAGCACAGTGGTGTAGTGGATAGCACTTTTGCCTAGCAGCAAAAGGGTCGCTGGTTTGAATCCCGACTACGACACTACCTGCCTGGAGTTTGCATGTTCTCCCTGTGCTTGCGTGGGTTTCCTCTGGGTACACCAGTTTCCTCCCACACTCCAAAGAAATGCTGATAGGTTAATTAGATGCTGTCTAAAATTGCCCCTAGTATGTGTATGCATGTGAGTTAGGGACCTTAAATTTTAAGCTCCTTGAGGGTAGGGACTGATGTGAGTGTAACATAAATCTAATATAAATAAATAAATAAATGCTGGTAGGTTAATTGGATCATGTCTAAATTGACAATAGTAGGTGTATGTATGAATGTGAGTTAGGGACCTTAGATTGTAAGGACTGATATCAATGTACAATGTATATGTAAAAGTGCTGTGCAAATTCACTGTGCAATATAAGTACCTGAAATAAACACCGCACCAAAATGTAAAAAAAGGGCCTGGTTTGGATTTTGGTGAGACCTCCACACAAATTTTTCCAGTGATTTATGATCTATGAAAATAGAATATGGAAATACTGCGCTAACTAAATGGTGGACATGTAAGCTGCCATCACGACAATCATAACCAATATTGTGCCAAGTGAAATAAAAATAAAAGTGCAGTGCTAAAGAATGAATATCCAATGGTTCTCAAACCTTAGGTAATAAACTTTTCTACCGTAATAACAACATAGACATGTGATATGCCGTAAAATAAACAATTATGAATAACTATAGCAATCTACAGCGCCAACCCAATATGTGTGACACAAAACAAATTCTCTCAATATCAAACATATAAACATGAAGTTCATAAACAAAACGTGCAAACTCTGATATTGTCTCTGGAATCTTGATAAAAAGTGACAACGTGCTTTAAAGTGCTCTTCAGTGCTCCGTATAAAACTGTGCAAACAGTGATAGGTGCCAAAGAAAACCCTCTTGTGCCCCCACTCACCAGACGAAATGGACCCACTGCTTTTCAGTCAGCAGATCAAATAAGGCTGGGGACTGGTGAGGGTGATTCTTGATAAGGCAAACTTGCAGGGATAGCCCAACTAATCCAGCATAATCAATGGATCCAAGTAGCTCAGAAAGACAAAGGAGAATACATAGTGCAAACTGCATAAAATCAATTTATTGCGCATATATTACAGAATGGCCATGATATGTAGGACAATTCCAAAAAACTAGCGTGTGTTCCACCACCTCGTAACCACCGCTGGCGGATGTGACGACAACGGCTGTGACGGACCGGAAGTGATGTCAACGCGCTTCGCTCAAATGATAGAGCGTCATCACGGACGAAGACCATGGTCCGTCACAACTCTTTTATCTCCAGTGCGGATCGGACCATTGAGAAGCAGCCACAGAAACATAACCTTCCGTTCCTCACAGCCACATGTCACATTCCAAAACGCCATCTAACGGCGGGACAGGAGAATGGAACACACATGCGAGATATGACATAATAGAACAAAAACAACTTGATATCTACTAAATGTGCGACACACGAGAGTGCCCCCAAAGAGTAGACCATTTTTAATTTTAATTAAAACAAACTGATGAAACTAAAAAGAAAAACGGAAACCTAAATTAAAATAATGTTAAAAAAAAATATATATATATTTTTTAAAATACCCTAACCCATAGTGAAAACAAGCTGTAGAACAGGATTTGGCTAATCTTGAAGTTGGACCGGCTAGACATAAGAGGGACATAGAAAGGGGTCTTAAGGAACTAGCAAAGAAAAAGGATATCGTTATTAGGTCCGCAGATAAAGACGGTGGCCTGGTCATTCTTAATAAATTACACTATCTACAGGAACTTAGTAGATTCGTCAATGACAAGGAGACATATGAGGAACTTAGAGGTAACCCAATAAACAAATTCAAAGTTAAATTAAGGAAATTAGTTAAAAAAGCCTTGAGGAAGGGCATCGTTAATAAGAGGGAAGCACGTTATTTGACACCTGTCTTCCTGCAACCACTAGCTAAGAAGTATCCAGCCTACCTCAAAGACATTAAGAATCTTATATCCTTACTGAAAACTATACGTGTTGGGGATGATTGTCTGCTGGCAAGTGTGGATGTCAATTCACTTTACACCAATATCAGACAGGATCATGCCATTAGTGCAGTGAGATGGGCACTGGATGAGACTGATTTGGTAGAAGAGCAGAAATCTTTCCTGATAGAGTGATTGGAGCTCGCTATGAGCCACAATTATTTCTGGTTCAATAAGAGTTACTATAAACAAATTAAGGGGGTCGCTATGGGGGCCAAGTATGCTCCATCGGTGGCCAATATCTTCATGAGCTGGTGGGAAGAGAAGGCTATTTTTGATAGCCCCCCCACAGCTCAAGCTGTTCAGGAGATACATTGACAACATCTTGATCATGTGGGCAGCATGGGAAATAATCCTCTGGGAATTTCCTTTTCAGAACAGATAGGAAAGGAAAGTATCAATTTTCTGGACCTTACCATTTTTAAGCATGAAGATAGGCTTTTCACACATACTTTCTTTAACCAATCCAGATCCGCGCTATAGCCGAAGTACGGCTCCAGCGCGGATCTGAATTGCCGGGTGGACGTCTATGGACGTCCTGGCAATGTGCGCTCTCCTGGCGCGCACTGACAGGCGGCGGTGGCGCGCGCGTCCGCCGCACGCTGCGTGGGGTGCCCGCGGGTCAGGCGGACTCGATGTCTGCCAGAGACCCGCGATCCCCTGTGAGAGCTGCAGAATGGGGAACCGCCGATGTAAACACGGCTGTTCTCCATTCTGTTGAAGGGGACATAACAGATCTACTGATCCCTGTCACTGGGATCAGTTAGATCTGTTATGTCCCGGCCAGCCCGCCCCCCCCACAGTTAGAACACACGCAGGGAACACTGTTAACCCCTTCACTGCCCCCTGCAGGTTAACCCCTTCACTGCCAATGACATTTATACAGTAATCAGTGGACATTTACATTTCTGATCGCTGTATAAATGTCATTGGTCCCAAAAAAGTGTCAAAAATGTCCGACATGACTGCTGCAATATTGCAGTCCCAATAAAAATCGCAGATTGCCGCCATTACTAGTAAAAAAAAAAAATAATAAAAATGCCATAAATCAATTCTCATAGTTTGTAGACACGATAACTTTTGCGCAAACCAATCAATATACGCAGATTGCAATTTTTTTTTACCAAAAATATGTAGAAGAATATATGTCGGCCAAAACTGATGAATAATTTTTATTTTTTGGATATTTATTATAGCAAAAAGTAAAAAATATTGTTATTTTTTCTTTAAATTATCGCTTTTGTTTGTTTATAGCGGCGATCAGAAGTGACGCAGAGGTGATCAAATACCACCAAAAGAAAGCTCTATTTGTAGGAAAAAAATGATATAAATGTAGTTTGGGTACAACGTCGCATGACCGCAATTCTCATTCAAAATGCGACAGCGCTGAAAGCCAAAAATTGGTCTGGGCAGGAGGGGGGTTTAAGTGCCCAGTAAGGAAGTGGTTAAGGAAGTGGATCGCAATGGCTATATCCCCCTGGGGTGTTGCCACCATCCGAGGTGGCTGGACGGTATCCCCAGGGGTCAAATGATAAGAATCAGAGGTAATTGCAACTCAATTAAAGACTATGATCAACAAGCCTCACTTCCCGTGAAAATGTCATATCCTGTGAACTAGTGGAGGAGTGTCACTTCCCATCCCTTGTCATTGTTTATAGGGGAAGCGACGCTGGTTTCCGCCCACTCTGTATGGTGGTGGAGGCTGCGTCACGCTCTGTGACACTATTTCCGGTTTTGCTCGGATGTTGTGCGTCACTTCCGTTTTTGTCATTGTTTACATAGGAAGTGACGCGGATGCAGGGCAGGGTTATTACTCAGCGGATAATTATGGCTAACACACTTTTCCCGGCCATCATGATATATATATTTACAGTATTCAATCTCGGCAATAGCTGGATCGCTCCTCACCTATATTAGGGTAAGATTGGTGATTATATTCTTTATATCTAGCTTCGCCGGAAGTGACGCGGCCTTATCTGAAAAGGCACTGAGGCTTGGCAATAAGGAGTTCCTGGCTCAAAGTGAGGCTTGGAACTCAAACCACAGACGCTATTGGGAGTGGCTTATTGTGGATGTCAATTAAGGTAATTAACAGTTGTCTATATATTTTGGCGCAGTGGGGAGCAGCAGACTCATACCCCAGTTGAAGTCTCTTCAGACGAAACTCGTCGGGTGAGGAGAGTCTGCTCCGGTCCATTGCACCCCCATAGTGTTTTTTTACTTGGAATTCCATGCTGTATTTGATCTTTGATGCATGTAAGTGCAATCGCTTTTAATAAATACTCCTAGTTAAACGGTATTATGCTATGTAGTACCTTTGTTTTTATATGAGGTCCTATGCACTAAGCCACCTTGGATTTCTGATGTGATATATTGGTATGGATGTTCCCCCCCTACATGTGACATCATCACGCTATTTGGCAAGAGCTGAGCTAATCTCGGAAGGGTATCTACTCAAGAGCTGGGAAGCGGATACCAATCGGACGATCATGAAGCCTGGTAGTGGCTAATGTTTTACTACGCTTTCATCCAGGTTGATTCTGGTAAGAGTACCCATTTGGCTTTGGTGGTGGATAACACTACTGTTAACCCAAAAAGTTAAGAAAGAGGGAAGTCCCAGTCTACTCCTGTCAATAGATGCTGAAAAAGCATTCGACAGGGTAGACTGGGAATTCATGTTCCAGACACTGGAGATAATGGGTATAGGGGGAAGGATGATGCAGTGGATCAGAGCGCTGTATAACCATCCGAAAGCCAAAGTAAGAGTGAACTGCACACTGTCATCCCCTATAGAGATGGAAAATGGGACAAGACAGGGATGCCCCCTGTCACGTTACTGTTTATTATCTCTATGGAACCTCTGCTAGCGACGATTAGGAACAACAGAGAAATAAGGGGCTTTCAAGTGGGAGAAGAGGAGCATAAAACAGCGGCTTATGCCGATGACATATTAATATACGTCAGCAACCCGAGAGACTCTCTATATAACTTAATGAAGGTGCTGAAAACATATGGGGAATTATCTAATTTTAAAATCAATTATAGTAAGTCCGAAGCCATGTTCATAAATAACAGCAAAAAAGAGGGGAGAGAGATGCAGAGGGAGTTTCCCTTAAAATGGAACAACGAAAACTTAAGTTTTTTGGGAATAAAGATCACTAGTACCATGGAGGGGTTATACCACCAAAATTACATTCCCCTACTGAATGAGATAAAATATGAAGTAAGGAGAATAACCCACAGACCCCTATCCTGGATAGGGCGGATAAATGCAATAAAAATGATTATATTACCAAAAATTACATACAAATTTCAAATGCTCCCAATACATATCCCACAAGAATTTTTTCAGACTATGAAGATCTTAACACGTTTTATATGGCGGAATAAGAAACCGAGGATAAAAACAACAGTGTTGAATAGGGGGAAGACAAGAGGAGGGCTTGCACTACCAGATATAAAAAAATATTATTTTGCAAATATATTGGCACGAGTGATTGGATGGGCCCATAACGGGAGCGGGAAAAAATGGATAAAAATAGAAAACACACTCAGCAAAACACAACTAGGAAAAATTATTTGGATACCACCGAAATTTAGGAATTTAGATGCAAACACTAGCGATCTCATGCATAAAGCACTAAGAGTCTGGGATAACACATTAAAAATAGGAAAATGGAAGTATAACTCACCACTCACACCACTACAGGGGACAGGGTATTTCGCACCGGGACAGGAGGAAAGACACGGGAAATGGATTAAAGATGAGTCAATAAAACTAAGAGATATAATGAACAAAGGGAAAATAAAGACATTAGAGGAATTAAAACATACCGAGAAATTCACTAAGATCAATGAATGGCGGCTCCTCCAATTGAAACACTTCGTGGACAACCTACCAAAACCACTACGGAAAGGGAGCGACCCGACGATACTAGAAAAAGCGTGAGAGGAGATAAGAAAGGAGGGGTGTCCGAAATGTACAAAGTGTTGCAGGAAGTGTGCGAAGAGGAAGGGCCCCCATTCATTGATAGGTGGGAGGAAGAACTGGGAATACGAAGGACAGATCAACAGTGGGGGAAAATAATGACGCAGGCATATAAGACAGCTACAGACTGCAAAACATGGGAGATGAATTATAAATGTATCTCCCGATGGTACTGGACACCAGCTAGAGAGGTAAAATTCCCTGAGGATAAAACAGGAAAATGCTGGAGAGGATGTGACAAAAAAGGGACAATGGCACATTTATGGTGGGATTGTCCAACCATTAAAGAATACTGGGGAAAGGTAATAGAGTTAATAAAAACAATAACTAAAGAAGAAATAAAGATAGACCCCTGGGTGTGCCTATTCCACTTGGAAGAAAAGCCCACGAAACGGTACACAAAAACGCTAGTGCCAACACTCCTAAATGTAGCCAAGAATCTAATACCAAAAAACTGGCAAAAGAAAGAACACCCGTCACTAAGGGAATGGTGCTACGGAGTGGAAGAAATAGCAAACCTGGAGAATTTGAATATTGATGTTGATAGCGAAGCAGAAGGGTCCACCCTAAGAAAGGGAAAGTGGGAAATGTGGATGAGCTTTAAAAAATCACAAAAATATCTAGAGGTATTGGGTGTGGAGAAGGGACAGTAATGGAAGACCTGGAGGGGGGGGGGGGGTAGGGAAGAAGGGGAAGAGGGTATGTAGAAAGATAAGATTTTGTATAAACAAAAGAACCAAGATTTTCAAGAAAAAAAAAAAAAAAAAAAAACGGGGGAAAGAAACCACAATGATGTAAGCAAGCCAGCTTTCGGAAGAAAGAGTGAAGCTGATTTAAAGCGGACTGGCAGCATACTGAGGTGGGAAAAAAAAAAAGCCAATTTTTCCTTTACAAATGTCATTTTGCAATGGCACTGTTCTAAACATCACATGGCGCCAGGCAGATCAAGAGGACCCCCCAGGCATGATGTTTAAATGAACATTTCTTTTTTTTTCACTTTAATCATAATTAAAATCACTGTTCCTGAAAAAACGATTTTTTAAAAAACTTTTTTTGGCATTGTCACATGTCCCCTAGGGCAGTACCCGGGTCCCCACTTTTTATGGCAATAAAAAGGCATATAAGCCTTTAAAATGAGCACTATTGATTTTCCCTGTTTGAGTCCCATTGATTTTAATAGGGTTTGCGTATTCAAACAAACTTATTGCCCACTCGCGGTGTTCTGGTGCAAACCGAACCGGGGGGGGGGGGGGGTGTTCAGCTCATACCTAGTAGTGACGAGTCATTCATCTTTACATTAGTGTATATCTAGAGTAGGGACAGTTCAGATTGTGTGATTGTAGTGTATTGACCACTATTCATCTTTACATTAGTGTGGATGTAGAGACAGTTCAGATAGTGTCAGGGTAGTGACTGTTTAACACCGTATATTTCATTGCATTACTGCGCGTTTAACGCTACATAGTTCTGCGCGTTACTGCAAGTTTAATGCCATATAGTTCTGTGCATTATTGCAAGTTAACGTCATATAATTCTTTGCATTACTGCAAGTTTAACCACTTCAATACCGGGCACTTAGGACACTTCCCGCCCAGACCAATTTTCAGCTTTCAGTGCTGTTGCGATTCGAATGAGAATTGCGCGGTCGTGCGAAGCTGCACCCAAACAAACTTTTTGTCATTTTGTTCCCACAAATAGAGCTTTCTTTTGGTGGTATTTGATCACCCCTGCCGTTTTTATTTTTTGCGCTATAACAAAAAAAGACCGAAAATTTTGAAAAAAAAACAACATTTTTCTTTGTTTCTGTCACAAAAATTTGTATAAAGTACATTTTCTTCTTCACTGATGGGCACTGACATGGCTACACTGATGGGCACTGATGAGGCTACACTGACGGGCACTGATGAGGCAGTACAGATTGGCACTGATGAGGTGGCACTGATAAGGTTTACGTTTCTTAATATACTGCAATTGAACGTTATTACGTGTCTTGATATAGACAGAGAATATGT
>BLSH010480231.1:865558-876240 GCA_018402905.1 Glandirana rugosa
TGTCTACCCGTGAAAATCCACCGTGTCCACCCGTGAAAATCCACCGTGTCCACCCGTGACTGTCCACTGTGCCCACCCACCTGTGCCACCTAAAAGTGCCCACCTGTGCCACCTAAAAGTGCCCATCTGTGCCACCTAAAAGTGCCACCTGTCAGTGCCCATCAGTGCCCAGTGCCACTTATCAGTGCCGCCTATGAGTGTCCATCAGTGCCGCATATTAGTGCCATGTATCAGTGCCCATAAGTGTTGCTTGTCAGTGCCGCCCATCAGTGCTGTATATGTGCCCCATCATCAGTGCAACCTTATCAGTGCCACCTCATCAGTGCCAATCTGTACTGCCTCATCAGTGCCCATCAGTGTAGCCTCATCAGTGCCCATCAGTGTAGCCACATCAGTGCCCGTCAGTGAAGGAGAAAATGTACTTATACAAACTTTTGTGACAGAAACAAAGAAAAATGTTGTTTTTTTTCAAAATTTTCAGTCTTTTTTTTTTCTATAGCGCAAAAAATAAAAACCGCAGGGGTGATCAAATACCACCAAAAGAAAGCTCTATTTGTGGGAACAAAATGACAAAAAGTTTGTTTGGGTGCAGCGTCGCTCGACCGCGCAATTCTCATTCAAATCGCAACAGCACTGAAAGCTGAAAATTGGTCTGGTAGGGAAGTGTCCTAAGTGCCTGGTATCGAAGTGGTTAACAATATATATTTCTGTGCGTTACTGAAAGTTTAATGCTATATATTTAATTGCGTTACTGCAAGTTTAACGCCATTTATTTCATTGTGTTACTGCACATTTAATGCTATATATTTCATTGCGTTACTACAAGCTTAACACCATATAAGTCTGTGTGTTACTGCAAGCTCAACGCCTTATAGTTCTGTGAGTTACTGCAAGTTTAATGCCATAAATTTCTGTGCATTACTCTGCAAGTTTAATGCCATATATTTCTGTGCATTACTGCAAGTTTAACGCCATATAGTTCTGTGCATTACTGCAAGTTTAGCGCCATATAGTTCTGTGCGTTACTGCAAGTTTATTGCCATATAGTTTTGTGCGTTACTGCATGTTTAGCGCTATATAGTTCTGTGCGTTTCTGCAAGTTTAACGCTATATATTTCATTGCGTTACTACAAGCTTAACACCATATAGTTCTGTGTGTTACTGCAAGCTCAATGCCATATAGTTCTGTGCGTTACTGCATGTTTAACGCTATATAGTTCTGTGCGTTTCTGCAAGTGTACCGCTATATATTTTATTGCGTTACTGCAAGTTTAAGGCTATATAGTTCTGTGCGTTACTGCAAAATTAACGCCACATATTTCTGTGCGTTACTGAAAGTTTTCTTTCATATATTTCATTGCGTTACTGCAAGTTTAACACCATATATTTCTGTGCGTTACTGCAAGTTAACGCCATATATTTCTGTGCATTACTGTAAGTTTAACGCTATATACAGTAGTTCTGTGGGTTAACGCTATATATTTCATTGCGTTACTACAAGCTTAACGCCATATAGTTCTGTGTGTTACTGCAAGCTCAATGCCATATAGTTCTGTGCGTTACTGCATGTTTAACGCAATATAGTTCTGTGCGTTTATGCAAGTGTAACGCTATATATTTCATTGCGTTACTACAAGCTTAATGCCACATAATTCTGTGTGTTACTGCAAGCTCAACGTCATATAGTTCTGTGCATCACTGCAAGTTTAACGCCATATATTTCATTGCGTTACTGCAAGTTTAACGCCATATATTTCTGTGCGTTACTGCAAGTTAACGCCATATATTTCTGTGCATTACTGTAAGTTTAACGCTATATAGTTCTGTGGGTTACTGCAAGTTTAACACCATATATTTATGTGCCTTACTGAAAGTTTAATGCTATATATTTCATTGCGTTGCTGCAAGTTTAACACTATGTATTTCATTCCATTACTGCAAGTTTAACGCTATATATTTCATTGCTTTACTGCAAGTTTAACGCCATATATTTCTGTGTGTTACTGAAAGTTTAATGCCATTTAGTTCTGTGCGTTACTGCAAGTTTAACGCCATTTAGCTCTGTGCGTTACTGCTATTTTAACGCCATATAGTTCTGTGCCTTACTGCAAGTTTAACATCATATAGTTCTATACGATAGATGTGTGCAGTCTGGTTTAGTTTCGTTTCAATTCCTTATTTACACAAATTAATTTAGTTAGATTTGTTTCATTAGTTTACTTCATTTTTGGAATTTGTTTCATTTATTCATTTTCAAATCGATTCAAAACGTTTTCAAATCAATTTCGAATAGTTTTCGAATCTGAAAAGTTTTGGAATTCGAATTGTTTTCAAATTCAAATCATTTTTGAATTTGAATTGTTTTCGAATTTGAACAGTTTTCAAATTCGAATAGTTTTCCAATTTCCAAGGAGAATGGGGTGGAGTGGAAAGTGAAGGAATAGAATGGAAAAAGATATAATACAACAGAGGGGAATATAACAGAAAATGAAACAATATAATGTGGTGGAGTGGAACAGAGCTGTAAACTCTGTTGTATTCTCTTCTTTTGTCTTCTGTTATATTCTTTTCTAGTCTATTGCTTTTTTTTCCTGTTCTTTTCCTTTGTTTTATATTCTATTTTGTTCTCTTTGGAAATTGGAAAACTATTCAAATTTGAGGACTTTTCTAAATCAAATTTGAAAACTATTCAAATTTGAAAACTTTTCGAATTCGAATTTTAAAACTATTCGAATTTTAAAAAAAAGTATTTGAAACCTAATCTAAAATGATTTGAATTCGAATTTCGTCCAAATTTTTTTTCATTATTTCGGATTAGTTTAAATTCGGTACTATTGTAATTCGGAAATTCATGTACATCCGAATTCCCGAAAAACTAAAATTTGTCAGAATTTGAATTTGGAGCGAAAGGAACCGCACATGTCTACTGTGCATTACTGAAAGTTTAACGCAATATAGTTCTGTGCGTTACTGCAAGTTTAACGCTATATAGTTGTGTGTGTTACTACACGTTTGATGCAGTCTATTATATTGTATCCGTGGTGTGTATCTGTGTAGTGAGTACTCAAATTAAAGTGCACCAAACACCACTTTCCATTGACTAAAGTGCATCCACGTACACATTTCCACATCTTTATTACATTTTGTTAATAAGCACCGTCCCCTGACTCCCAATAATGTCTGGGAGGACAACACGGAGAGGCAAATATTCCCATGGCACTGTAAGGGGGCCAGCAGTGTATGTGTTCACAGACAAAGGAGGAAGGCAGGAACATGAGCCCACAGAGAGGGGAAAACACTGGTACACAATTTTTTTCCCCCAGCCGCAGTGCATTGCCAGGTTGTCTCCAGTGGTAATGAGGCTGGAGGAGATGATGATGATGAGGTCATTGGCGTGACTTGGGTGCCAGATAGAGCAGAGGAGGAAAGTGAGGGCGAGGCACAACCCCAATGAGGCAGCCATCATGAAAGAGTAGAGAGCAGCCACCCTATTCCATCACATTGTGGAGCTGTTATCTCCCGGCCCACTTCCCACAGCTCAGCTGTCTGGGCCTTTTTTAGTTCATGTGCAGCCGATTGCTCTGTTTCTATTTGCAAACTATGTCTCAAGCACACCAAACGTGGCAAAAACACCAGCCAGTTGGGTACCACATGCTTAACAAGGCATTTAACCTCCCACCACTCAGCCCATTGGCAAGAGCACCTAAAAGCCACACAAAAGGGGCACACATCTGTCCCTTCTCCTCCTTACTTACCTCACTCTGCACCTGTTATACCTCATGACCTCTCAGCAGCCTCCACTGACAGGGATGATGGTATAGCGCAGGGTGTCCCAGATCCTAGCAGCACAACTGCCAGCAGCACATCACCAGCTGTAGACTGTTGCTGGCCAATTTCTCTGCCCCATCAGCTGCAGTGGAAAAAAAATACAGTCCCTGCCACCCACATGCCCAGCATCTAAATGCAAGCTTTTCAAAGCTGCTGGCTCTACAACTTCTGCCTTTCCACCTGGTGGATTCTGCCTCTTCCATGAATTTGCAGAATGTGCTGTACCACAATGGCAGGTTCTCAGTTGCTACTTCTTTTCAGGTAAGGCCATTCCATCTCTCTACCATCACGTGGAAGGCAATGTTGTGGTATCGTTGGGCAAGGCAGTCAGCCGCAAAGTCCACATTACTGCTGACATGTGGTCCAACAAGCATGGGCAGGGATGATATATTTTGTTCACAGCACACTGGGTAATTCTGCTTGTAACTCGGAGGGATGACCACTATTGGTTGGCAACCCTCCTTGACTACCGTTATAAGGGGAAAGTCTCAAAACTCATCCCGTCCCCACAGAGAGTGCATAAGATGAAACCTCTTGAGGACACCTTAAAGAGGATTTTATCGAACGTTTGTCCCGACTCTGGTAGGTTACAGTGTCATAGAAAATGTAGTTTTGAGGCTTCTGTTGGTCCAGAGAGGAGCGGTGAAGAAGGTGGCCACCTAAGTGATGTATTTCACAATTTATTTAGTCCTCCCCGCCCAGGGCTGTCAGCTTCCACATCCCATTGGCAGCATCTGCATCACATGGTGGATGATTATTTAGGGGCATAAACAGAGATGGAGAGTTTTCCAGTCGATGACCCACTGGCTTACTCGATCATAAGAGTAGACCACTGGCCAGAACTTGCCCAGTATGCTATTGAGCTGCTGAGCTGCTCTGCATCCAGTGTGATTTCCGAATGGGCATTCAGTGCTGCTGGAGGTTTTATTACTGATCATAGAACGCGTCTGTTCACAGACTCAGTGGGCCGTCTGACTTTTATCAAAATTAATTAGTCCTGGATTTCCAGCAGCTATGAAGCCCCTGATGCCGATGTCGCTGATTAATTGTTTTTGGGATGTGGAATCTCTGGAGGACTTCTAGGCTGCCTAGCGTTGTGGGTGTTGATTTCATGTTGTTTATGGTGTAGGCTTCATGGGCACAATTAACACCCAAAGACTAATTTTTCAGCAACTGTTTGACAGCTGCATCAATTTTTTTTTTTTTTTTACAGCAAGGCCAATTTTTGCTTTCATCAATAGTTCCTCTATAGTGTTACGGTATGAAGGTACCACCGACTCCCAAAAAACAAATTTTCAGCACCTGTTTGACAGGTGCATCAAATTTAATTCTTTTACAGCAAGGCCAATTCTTGCTTTCATCAAGAGTACCTCTAGAGGGTTATGGTGTGAAGGCACCACTGACACCCAAAGCCCAATTTTTCTGCACTCGTTACTTCTATCCAAAGTCTGTGGAAGAGACACCAGAAGTTATCCAAAAAGTCTCTAATCTTGTTCCCAGTGCACTACATTGTGGCCTCATCATACAGACTGGCTCCCCAAGCCGTTGCTTGCAAAATAAAGGTTGCAGGGAAAATGCCATTTTCTTGGCTTTATAAATGCAATTATTGCTGCAGCAGATTCTATACACGGTATAGATGTGCCACTTTACAGGTAGACTAAGGGGACCTCACATTTTTGTATTTAATTATAGCTTTTCATGTGACAACACTGAAGGAATGACACTTTGCTACAATGTAAAGTGCTGAGTGTACAGCTTGTATGACAGTGTAAATTTGCTGTCCCCTCAAAATAACTCAACACACAGCCATGTCTAAACCGCTGGAAACAAAAGTGAGTACACCCCTAAGTGAAAATGTCCAAATTTGGGCCCAATTAGCCATTTTCCCTACCTGGTGTCATTTGACGTGTTAGTGCTACAAGGTCTCAGGTGTGAATGGGGAGCAGGTGTGTTAAATTTGGTGTTATCACTCTCACTCTCTCATAATGGTCACTGGAAGTTCAACATGGCACCTCATGGCAAAGAACTCTCTGAGGACATGAGAAAAAGAATTGTTGTTCTACATAAAAATGGCAGAGGCTATAAGAAGATTGCCAAGACCCTGAAACTGAGATGCAGCACCGTGGCCAAGACCATACAGCGGTTTAACAGAACAAATTCCACTCATAACAGGCCTCGC
Organism: Glandirana rugosa; assembly: GCA_018402905.1. Taxonomy (NCBI): domain Eukaryota; kingdom Metazoa; phylum Chordata; class Amphibia; order Anura; family Ranidae; genus Glandirana; species Glandirana rugosa. The sequence continues at coordinate 871,566 of BLSH010480231.1, forward strand.
CATGGTCGACCAAAGAAGTTGAGTGCACGTGCTCATATCCAGAGGTTGTCTTTGGGAAATAGACATATGAGTGCTGCCAGCATTGCTGCAGAGGTTGAAGGGGTGTGGTGGGTCAGCCTATCAGTGCTCAGACCATTCTTTTGTTGCTTTTGTAACACACGTCAGTGGGCTCGCGACACCATGCTCTGTGCCACGAGCCACTCTATTTTGAAGCCTATTGGAGCCTATGGCTCTCAGGTGCTTCAAAAAAACACCCCGCTGAAAAGGCCGGCCGCATGAATAGGGGGTGGCGGTGATGGCCATGGATAGATTTATGCTATACATGAATCTATGCATTAGCATAAGGGAGTGGCAGGGATAGAGGGGGCAGCGCCCATGCGCCCTTAATGGACGTCCAACCAAGGAAAAAAACACACAGGCTTGGCTGCGCCTGCACAAATTTTCCTATACTAACAAAAACATGACTCGAGCAACGCTAGGAGGGACTACAAATAGCACTTGTGTTTTGGGGTACAATTCAGCACAGAGTTGATTATATTAGCACAGCATACTTTATTTATTTATTAGTTTAGGTGTTTATTCACTTAAGTAAGCTGAACCTTGACATCAGCCTTCTGTCATCCCCTGTGCAACAGCACTCAGACTAGTAAGTGACAGCACTAGAAGCTAATCAGGATAAATAGCTACTAGTTTATAGGGAATGATTGTGAAAGTCATTGGAGAACTTTAAATATGTCAGTTCAGATTTGCAGAACGTAGCGTAGAACATATGCTGGGTAAAGCTGTCCATGGAGGCCAAGATACTGAAATGCCTATTCTATACTACAGAGCAACATCAATGAAAAAGGAAAATCTCCAGTTCCTGGCAACACAGAATAAAAACAGATTCTAGAAACAACACATTCAAAGAATTCATGAGAGGCAAAAGAGAAATTAGGATACGCCTAGGAAACCACAAAACACTTGCAATAGATTTACCGTATTTTCCGGCGTAAAAGGCGACTGGGCGTATAAGACGATCCCCTAATTTTCCAGTTAAAACATAGGTTTTCCCCTGTACTCACCGTATAAGACTACCTCCTCTTCCGAGGCAACACAGCAGCATTAAATTACATCAGTTTTTATTTTAATTTTAATTAAAATGGTTATAACTTACCGGTACTTAAAATCCTTCAAAATCTTCACCATGTTCATCCTCTGACATCATAAGTTCATCAATGACATCTTGTGGTACATTTGTAAGACAGTCATCATATGGATCTAATTCTGAATCAGATGGTGTGGCTTCAGCTTCGGCTTCCCCTTCATCTTGCCACAAGAAGTCGTCCTCCATGCCATCCAAAGAATTTGATATGGCACACTTCTTGAAAGACTTGATGACTGTTTCTGCATCAATATCATTCCAGGCTTTTATGACAAAGTTGCACAAAACATCCAACTGCGGAGCACGCATGCTTCTTCCTTTTGTGAATGACTTTTCGCCGCTAACCATCCACTCATTCCACTGTTCTCGAATGCGATCTTTAAATGGCTTGTTTAGGCACACATCCAGTGGCTGTACCATTGATGTCAATCCTGCAGGAATAACTGCCACATCTGTGTTTATTCTTGCCAGCCCTTTCTTTGTGCTTGTAGTTAAATGAGCCCTGAACATATCCCACACTAGTAGGCTACGTTCTTGACGAAGTCCACCTGGTCGCCTACTACATTATCAAGCCATAGCATTACCCCTTCTTCATCCATCCAGCCTTTTTCATTCACATGTACAAGAACTCCAACAGTGAACTTGATTTTTGGAATTGTTTTTCTTTTAAAAATAATCATTGGTCTTAGTTTGGCGCCATCAGCTGTACATGCTAGTACCACTGTAAAACTGGACTTCTCATGTCCTGTTGTTTTAATTAACACTGTTTTTGCACCTTTCCGATTAACAGTTATATTTCCAACCATATCAAAATTCATAGGAGTTTCATCCATATTTCCAATCTGACTTAACGCATAGCCATGTTTCTTGCACTGTTGTATTACATATCGATGGAAAATACTTACTTTGCCATCGAGCTCTGCAGGTAATTGTTGTGCAATTTTGGTCTTTTGCCTCAGTACCAGATCATGCCTTTCCAAGAACCTAGTACACCAGGATACAGTGGCCTTAAATCCTTTGCTGTGATCTGGGTTAGATTTGGTCCACTGAAGTGCAAACGTACGTATTTTGTTTCGTGCCACTACAGAACCATTTTGACGATGCTCATGCACCAAGTCTGCTACTTGCTTTTCAAGTTCTGGCCAATGTGGGGTGCCTCTTCTTAGTGCACACTTACTCCTTGGCATGCTCTTTAATGCATCTTCACTTGCTTTCCAGTCTTGGACCATCTTTTCTGTTACTCCATATTGTCTTGCAGCAGCACAGTTATTGTGTTCCTTGTCAAAGTTTACAACTTTCAGCTTGAAACTGGCTTCAAATTTCCTTCTTCTTGCTGGAGCCATCATGGGGTCTTTTCTATCAGCCATTACCGGTAAATGTTTTAGCCTGCTGGATGTGCCCTAATACTGAAGCTTCAGCTAGGAACGTCCCTATTAAATATGTTAGCCTGCTGGATGTGCCCTAATATGTACTGTAGCTTCTACTACATACAGAACTTCTCTATTATTAATTAATTATTAATATTTTAGCCTGCTGGATGTGTATACAGTAAGCTTCAGCTACTTACAGAACTTCCCTGTGCTGTAATACTCCGGGTACTCCAGCTAAAATATTAAAGATAGAGATGTTCTATATGTAGCAGAAGCTACAGTACATATTAGGGCACATCCAGCGGCCTAAAATATTTAATAAGGACGTTCTGTAGCTACAGTACCAGGCGTATAAGACGACCCTCAATTTTTGGGGTATTTTTTTTACTATAAAAAGTCGTCTTATACGCCGGAAAATACTGTAGGCCCCTTTCACACTGACGGACTGATCAGGTCTGCCTGTCAGTTTTTCAGGCAGACCTGATCGGACCATCCATTGCTCTCTATGGAGCTGCGGATGTCGGCAGACATGTGTCCACTGACACCCTCCGACATCCAATCCGATCCTGTCTGCTAAAAATGTCTGGCGGATTGTATAGCATTCAGATGGAAACGGACAGGCGGTCCATTGCCATCTGACAGCCCCAAAGAGAACAGCGGGCTGTGTCAATGTCCACTCTGCATCAGTGGAGCGAAGCGGACACGGACCTGTCATCTGCCTGCTCAGCGGGGATTAGCGGAGAGATCTCTTGCCTAGCGGGCAGTGTGAAAAGGACCTTAGACTTGAATTGGCTTCACATGACAAAAAGAGGCATAAATGTTCTTCTTAATTTTAGGAGAGGTGGGCAAGTGAGCCGCTCAAGGACAGCAGGAGAAATACAGCCAGAGGCCGATCCTTGAAACTGAACTCCAGGGATGGTATATTTTGCTTATTTACAGGTTTATGTAATCTGTAAATGTACAGTAATGTACAATGTAATGCACAATGTACAGTAAGTATGCACATGTGATACCTAACCAGCCTCTGTGGAAGCTGTAAATCACTGTAGTAGCCTCAGTGATGGCTGCAACCTTCCAAGTGCTATGATATTTTATTATTTTCTGTTCTATTCTAATTCAAATTTATTCTAGTAGAAATTTGAATTTCAGAAGATGGTTATATTCTCTCTATTTTATTCTATTCTATTCCTTTATTTTTTATTCTATTTTATTCTGTTCTTTTAATTCCTATTCTATTTTGCTCTGTTTTTTTCTATTCTTTTCTTTTCTATTATATTGTTTTCTATGCTATTCCTTTATTTTCTGTTTTATTTTATTCTATTTGGAAATCCAAATTTGAATCAAATTAGAAACTTATTTGAATTCTAATCAAATTGGAAAATGTTTCGAATTTGAGTCAAATTCGATTTGAATTAGAATTTCGTCTGAAATTTTGTTTTTGTTATCGGATTATTTTAAATCTGTTACTAGTGTAATTCGGAAATTCAAATACATCTGAATTTCCGAATAACTAAACATTTGTCCGAATATCAATTCGGTACTAAACAAACCACCCATGTCTAGCTGTCAGTGTCCCCGGCCATTGAGGCCCGCAAAGAACGTAATGCAATGGGATCTGTACTGTACTGCATTACATTCAGTGAAGCACAGGGGAGACATCCAGGGCCTTTTAGACCCTGGATGTCTCATTAAAGAGAACCTGTCACCAAAAATCATTGCATAGGGGACTTTTTGTCCCCCGTGATGAAAAAAATTATAAAAAAATTCAAGCTACACCCAAGCACATAGAATCACTCTGTAGGTCCCAGATTTTCCGGGACCTACAGAGGGGACACGAAGTGACTTACATTACGTCATGTCATGTCTAGGGTAACGTAATGCAAGAAACGCCCGGAGTTACCGGCCCCTGTGACTGTCGATCTGTACCCACCAAACAAATCATGGCTTAACTATAAGCCTGTTTACAAATCAATAAGCCTTTAAGTCTACATAAACTTAAAGGCTTAATGTGATCATTGTCTAAATTTTATTAGGCTATTGTTTTTGTTTTAAAGTCTGCTTTAAGATTAAGTTTAGCTTAAACTGAGTTTAAGCTTTGTAAAAGGTTAAACTAATCTTAAGTTTATTCAAAGATTAAACTAAGTTTAAACCTAAAGGTTTA
>BLSH010480231.1:887684-905236 GCA_018402905.1 Glandirana rugosa
GCCGGCAAGATGTGCACATAAGTCATCCATGGCAGAGCGGGTTCCCTGCGCAGACTCAGTCATGGCTGCTCGCTTCTGTCACGTACCTGACGGTGGAGTCTGTCTTGTGCAGGGAACAACCGCTCTTGCGCACCCGATTCGAGGACCCCTGGTAGTGGGGACAGAGGCCCAAGAGTGCGGGATGGCACGAGGGCTGGAGGGTCACCGATGGTGTAGTGAGGCTCCAGAAGGCGTGCAAGTAGAAGGATGGTCGTACAGGCTGGGTTGGCAACAGGCAGGCAGGAAGGTACAAGAGGATCAGGAAAACGGGTAGTCAGAGTCCAAGCAAGGTTCGTTAACGGGCGGGCAGCAGAGGTACAAAGGAGCAGACAATCGGATGGTCGTGGGTAGCCAGGGTCGGTGCAGGTAGCAAACAGCAGGTCAAGACAAGCTGGGTCAACAGGAGGCAGAACAAACACGGGAACAGGTATCCGGAGCTGAGGCGTACAGGTCGGGAACGCTGTAGAGCGAGCAGCACTTGCTCTCAGAAATCTCCCAGTTTAAATTGGCCCATTTGGCGCCGTTTTCCGGCGCGTACGCGCGCACGGGCGCGCGCGCGCATGCGGGCGCGCACGGGAGCGCGCACCACCGCGGAAATGCCAGGATTTAGGCTAATAATCGTTCTTTTCCTAACATGGATATTCATAGGTAGAAAAACGAAGCTGTAAGCCACATGGAAGATTTTGTTCAAGAAGGCAGCATGCTCAGAAATTAAACCAGAAAGAGTGAAAGGGAGGGGATTTACAGAACTACAGTGGGAGAAAAGGTTCAGCTCAGACAGAGGCAGACAGCTTAAAGACACAGAGCAATAATAAACCAAATAATACACACAGATGAAATTATAATAATTCACATTGTGTAACACAACACTGCTTCTCATGCCTCCGTAAATTTGCGGTGCATAGGCTCCCTCATGCTTCAAAGCCTGTGAAAGGACCTAAGAATACATGGCATAAAGGGGAAGGATCACTATTGATTGGCAACCCTCCTTGACCACCGTTATAAGAGGAAAGTCTCAGAACTCATCCCAACCCCTCAGAGAGTGCAGAAGATGAAATCTCTTGAAGACACCTTAAAGAGGAGTTTATTTAACATTTTTCCCAACTCTGATAGGTTACAGTTTTGTAGAAAAAGTAGTTTTGAGCCTTATGTTGGTCAAGGGAGGATTGGTGGAGAAGGGGGTCGCCTAAGTGATGCATTTCATAATTTTTTTAGTCCTTGCCACCCAGGGCTGTTAGCTTCCACATCCCATCGGCAGCGCCTGCAGCAATTTTTGACAGCAAGGCCAATTTTTGCTTTCATCAAGAGTACCTCTATAGGGTTATGGTGTGTAGGCGCCACCGACGCTCAAAGACCAATTTTTCCACACCTGTTTGACAGGTGCATATAATATCATTTTTTGACAGCAAGGCCAATTCTTGCTTTCATCAAGAGTACCTCTATAGGATTAGGGTGTGAAGGCGCCACAACACTCAATGACCAATTTTTCCGCACCTGTTTGACGGTGCATATCATTTCAATTTTTGACAGCAAGGCCAAATCTTGCTTTCATCAAGAGTCCCTCTATAGGGTTATGGTGTGAAGGCTCCATGACACTCAATGACCAATTTTTCCACACCTGTTTGACAGGTGCACATCATTTCAATTTTTAACAGCAAGGCCAAATCTTGCTTTCATCAAGAGTACCTCTATAGGGTTATGGTGTGAAGGTGCTACCGACACCCAAGAACCAATTATTCCACACCTGTTTGGCAGGTGCATATAATTTAAATTTTTGACAGAAAGGCCAATTCCTGCTTTCATCAAGAGTACCTCTATAGGGTGATTTGGAAATTTATAGATAGGCAACTCCTATCCTCATATTGATTAGGGGTTCCAAATTAATAATAACTACTGCAGGAACAGACACAAAAGATACACTCAGCATCTTTACATATAACTGTTCTGCTTTATTATGACGCAATTGAAGGTTTTTATACACATGATTATGTAGGTATCACATTAATATTACAATTGCACTTGTATGGCAACAAGGGGTGTAACATAGGCAGACTAATTCTAATCAGGACTTGAAAGGATGCAAACATGTAATGAAAACATTATTAGTGCCGTGTGCACAATGAGTGCAGTGTGCAATACATACAAAATAAAACACAATTATATACATAGCTTACAAATGTCCTTTACAATCTCCCCTCTTTTGATCAATATTTTGATCACTAACCATACCTGCTATCACCTTTAACCTGGAACCTCCACACGCTTAGGTGGGGGTAGTCCTGGCAAAAAAAAAATCAAAACTCCATTGTGGAGAATATAATAGCTGAGAAGCTTTTTCATTACAAAATTACTTTTCATTGTGAAAAACAAATGATTGATAAGAAATATTTACAGAGTATTGCCTGTACAATCCTGTGGTCAGAATTGCCTTCTAGCTTAAATGCTGGCATGTTGATTTATCAGCAAGTGTAAACGCAGACAATGCTACATAAAATGGAAGACGTATAAAAGACAAATATGGCTGAACTACTTTCCAAATCCCATTAAATATATCTATATTTATATCCCTTACAATTAAAGCATTTTAATAAATAGTACTCTAGACTGTGATTCCAAGAGGGAAACAAATCAAACACAGAGATTCTTTAATTTAGTCATTTTTTGCAGTGTCTGGTGTGGATCCAGGTGACTTTTGTAAAACTGTACATGAATAGACGCTTTATTGAGTCTCCAAACATTTCCTAATATATAAATGTCTCTTAACAACCCACAAGTCACCTGGCTTTCGTTTGAGATCCTTCTAAACTGTTAGGATCTGGAATTGGGGAGAAAACACATAATTTAATTTGTCAAAAACCTTAAAAGATCAGCAACATTCTCTGTGATTCAAGTGGAGGCCTTCAGCTGCTGAGACAAAAAATAAGCAAGTGAGTAACACACTCCCAAACCAAATCGTATAGGTAGAGAGTCCGATGTCCCCTTAGGGGCGTAATAAAACATAAGAAAACATTCAGGCAATAGTTTTCTAGTTTCTTACTCTACTTTTCCCACTACATTGTAGATGGTAGGGGGCGTAAAAATAAAACCTCAAAACTTCTAGTAAGGACTCTCCCATAAAAAAATAGTTCCTCTGTTACCCTCTGTAGAATCTGGCACTCTGTACTTACAAACTTCTTCTGATAACACTTTTTACTGTAGCCTTTGCAGTAGCATTTGCCACTGGACATGCAGAAAACTAGTCCATACAAACAAAATGCATACTCGTAAGATCCTGACTTGGGCATCTGGATATATCTTTTTGTAATCTCTGGAAGGAAGTTCAGCTTTTGGTAACACCTTTGGTAACAGGTAAAACAAGAAATGGTATGTTATAAAAACAACTGTGGAGAACCCTGGCTCTATTCCACGCTCATTTACTAAGGCAGCCATAACTGCTTGTGACTGATGACATGGTCCATGTGTCACACTGGAGGGAAAGGTGTGGCTGGCAGACATAAAAGATCACCTTTTTCCAAAGTCCTGTTACATAAGAAGTTGCCCCCTGTGGACCACTTGTTCTTCTCGCTCTGGGGTCCTTAAAGTTGAATTATTAATCCCAGCTATACTGGGCCAGAACTAGTCTGGAATCTGTGAGTTGCACAAACCCAGCAAGTGTCCGGGGCTGTAATGCAGCATCCTTAGTTGCCTGGTCTGCTTCCATGTGTGAGTTTTACTGCTAGTATGGCTACCTCAGCAAGAAGTTGGAAGGCTGAAGATGGCCAATCAATTAACTTAGCATGCTTGATTGGTTTACCTGCCGAAGTAAAAACAACTTCTAGCTCTTCTAATGGAACCAAAAGCTCTCTAATTCCCCTACTATCTATATAAATATATACACTTTTGATAGCTCACAGGCTTTGATAAAGTATGGAGCTCTGCTTATTGAGCTGGGAAAGAAGGATCCAATGACTCTGAATACAGAGTATCCTTCTAGGTGATAAACTACATACTCAGTATGGGAATTGCCATCCTCAGTATAAAACCGGGATCAAATCTACAAAAAAACAAATATCTGGTTCTTTAGGGAGTGTGTCCTGCACTGGGCCCACAACAGCTGATTCCTACATCATCAATGTTTTTGTCCCGAAAATAGCTTACCGATTGGGGAAGTCTGATAACTCAAATGTAAGCAAAAGGCTTACCTCAGCCAGCTGATTATCAGAAATTCCCGGATCATCCCAAGCTCCTCGTTTCGGATTCTCAGGGTCACCTGTAAATACCTTCCGGGCTGTCTCGCCATCTGATTTGGAATTTTATAGATAGGCAACTCCTATCCTAATATTGATTAGTGGTTCCAAATTAATAATAACTACTGCAGTAGGGAACAGACACAAAAGATACACTCAGCATCTTTCCAAATAACTGTTCTGCTTTATTATGACGCAATTGAAGGTTTTTATACACATGATTACGTAGGTATTACATTAATATTACAATTGTACTTGTATGGCAACAAGGGGTGTAACATAGACAGGCTAATTCTAATCAGGACTCGAAAGAATGCAAACATGTAATGAAAACATTATTAGTGCCATGTGCGCAATGAGTGCAGTGTGCAATACATACAAAATAGAACACAATTATATACAGAACTTACAAATTTCCTTTACACAGGGTTATGGTGTGAAGGTGCCAAAGCACTTAAAGACCAATATGTCCGTACCTGTTTGCCAGGTGCATATAATTTCAATTTTTGACAGCAAGGCCAATTCTTGCTTTCATCAAGAGTACCTCTATAGGGTTATGGTGTGAAGGCGCCACTGACACCCAAAGATCAATTTCTCCACATCTGTTTAACAGGTGCATATCATTTCAATTTTTGACAGCAAGGCTAATTCTTGCTTTCATCAAGGGTTTCTCTATAGGGTTAGGGTGTGAAGGCGCCACAGCCACCCAAATACCAATTTTTGGCAACTCTTTAACAGGGGCATGTCATTGCAATTTTTGACAGCAAGGCCAATTTTTGCTTTCATCAAGAGTACCTCTATAAGGTTATGGTATGAAGGTGCCACAACACTCAAAGACCAATTTTTCCGCACCTGTTTGCCAGGTGCATATCATTGCAATTTTTGACAGCAAGGCCAATTCTTGCTTTCATCAAGAGTACCTCTATAGGGTTAGGGTGTGAATGCACCACCGACACCCAAAGACCAATTTTTCCACATCTGTTTAACAGGTGCACATCATTTCAATTTTGGACAGCAAGGCCAATTCTTGCTTTCATCAAGGGTATCTCTATAGGGTTACGATGTGAAGGTGCCACAGCCACCCAAAGACCATTTTTTGGCAACTCTTTAATGGGGGCATATCATTGCAATTTTTGAGAGCAAGGCCAATTTTTGCTTTCAAAAGTACCTCTATAGGGTTATGGTGTGTAGGTGCCCCCAACACCTAAAGCCCAATTTTTCCGCACCTGTTACTTCTGTCCAAAGTCTGTGGAAGAGACACCAGAATTTATCCAAAAAAATCTCTAATCTTGTTCACAGTGTACTACATTGTGGCCTCATTATACAGACTGACTCCCCAAGCCATTGCTTACAAAATAAAGAAAGCTTGCAGGGAAAATTGTCATTTTTTTTGGCTTTATAAATGCAATTATAGCTGCAGCAGCTTCTATATACAGTACAGTTGTGCCACTTTACAGGTAGACTAAGAGGACCCCCCAGGCACTATATTGAAAGGAATTTTTCATTTTTATGCTTTCACTTTAAGCATCAATAAATCACTGCTCATTTAAAAATTACATTTTTTACAAACATTTTTTTTCATGGAATTGTAGCACCCTGGTTCTAAACAGGGCTGCTAACAAATTTAGTTGTGCTAGGTGGTAACTAGCCTGACTAATTGGTAGTGGATCCACTCATTTTTGCCCCAAGCCTGAGTCTGGTGTGTAGTCCCTCTCTTCTGTCACAGGGTGGTACTGCTGCTTCTGACATTAGAATGATGGAACACAGTTAACACAGGTTATGAACAGATATGTTGTCTCAGCCAATCAGCAGGGGGTTTATTTCAGCCACCAGGCATGCTGGAATAGAAGGAGTCAGGTGATCGGGGGTTCTTTGCCACCAGGGCGGCTGCCTGGATGGACATGTGTTGCATGGCTCTGGGTTGCTGGGCCAGAAGCCTGAGATCTATCCCAGGAGCACCTGGCTGCTAGGCCTGACCGAGGTCTATCCAGGAATCCAAGCAACAGCAGTGAGTTAGGCTTTGAGTCGGAGGCCTAGCTGAGTTGAGGAAGTTCTGTCTGAGGGAGAACCGGATTGGTGCTGGTGGTAAAGGAGAAGCATTTGCCACAGAGTGAAGACCACTCCTGTTACCAGAGACACGTGCAGAGAGGATGGAGGTCTGAAGAAGTACCAGAGCAGCCCGTTCACTATTTGGGGATGGTGAAGAGGCGGGAATGCTTCAGTAGTCTCATCTGGGAACCCAGCAGGAGGCATGGGTGCACCTTGAAGATAAGTACAGCGGGTAGCTGTTAGTCAAGTCAGGGACCCAGCGGGATAGCGTAGGTGAAGCTTGAGTAATCTACAGTGGGATACTGTGAGATGCAAGCAAAGATCTACAGTGGGATACTGTGAGATGTGAGCAGAGATCTACAACGAGATTCTGTGAGTTACGTGTGCAGATCTACAGTGAAGTATTAAAGTGAAGTGTTGCTATAGGAGACAGCAGTTGCTATGAAAATACAGATTGCTGCATTCAGCTTAAAGGCCCTTGTTTTGTATCGCTGTCAGCATATTTCTATTTTTGCCTGCTGAGTCTTCCTGTTTGCGTATTGCATTTGCCTAAGGGTGTCCTGGTCCTAACCCTCTCTCCCCCTGTTCTTGTTAGGAGACAATAAATCTCTTTTTGTTCATTTCAATCTCGCGCCCAATCATTCCACCTTGCACTACACCTACGATGCCTAGTAACCTGCCCCCTGAGGAGGAATGTCAGCTGTCCCTGACTCTGGAGATCATCATTAGGCCTTTGGAGGTCAGGGGCATCAATACATTTTGGCTCCCAGCATTATTTTTGCTGTGGTTGCCCCTGGCAATGGACTGCAACTGCACAAAGATGTAGTTTGGCTCTGTGGGGAAGTGGCAAGTAACATCTTTAATCCTCAGAGTTATTATCCATCTACATCATGTGGGGAAGAACCAACAAGTCTTTTTGCTCTTGGGAGAGCGTCGGCCTGGTTTTTTGTCACTTTACACGGGTGCTGCAGGGGTTAAGGCAGACTCCAGAAAAGTTTTGGAACCCTGCTGGAGAAAAGAGGCGGGCGCTGAAGTTCCTGATGAGCATGTAAACCAATTTCTTGGCAGGGGGAGGAGTTATCACTCTGCAGAGGAGGAGAAGGAGACACTGTTGAGCGCACCGCCATTGCTCACCCACATGTTGCAATACTGCTATTCAATGAAGAAGATGTCGCAGTTTGGAGTTTCCATGGCGGATTGGAAAGTGTGTGTTCTGGTCATCGGTTCTAGCCTGAGTGGACAGAAAGGTGTCCTTACTGATACCGGAATGCGGTATGTACCGAAAGGTAGCCTCGTCCGCTACATAGCGGAAGGCTATGAAGCAATCTGGCTGTTATGTGCAAAGTGTTCAAGCTTAGCTACGAATGTTCGGCCCTGGATTATTTGCGGGCACTGCAGAGAATCACTACTAAAAGTAGTTTCATCAGCCCTGCCCCCACGGGTACTATAGGTGAATTGGGACAAATGTGTCACCATTCAAGCTCAGGAAGCTACTGGGAACCCTGCCGCTGTTGCTCGGCTTACTGAAGTGGTTACTCCTTCAACTATTGTAGCTGCTTAAAAGTCAGGTATTCCTGTTATCTCTTGGGGCCGCGGTCAGGCCCACCTGCGTTCCCTGATGATGGAACCTCCTGGGGAGAAGACAACCAGATCTGGTAAGCCTTATGTGTGTGAAGGTAGTGTGCCTGTGGGGACTATGAAACCTGTGGCCATTAAGGGAGGGGAGTGCGGAACGTCTGCTACTACCAGTTTGAAATGTAATCTGCTCCTGGCTGAAGAATGTTCTACTGAATCCAATTCTGATAATCTGTCCGAACGGATTTCTGAACTATTTTCGGATACTATGTCATAGCCTGAGAGGTGGCCTGACAGTGATACTGAACCACAGGGTGAGCCTATAGAGGAGGAAGTTCTGGTTGCTGTTAAAAGTGTCAGATGCTACTTCACCTAATCCTTGTCCCGCCAATTAGTTGGAAGAAGAGCGGTGGGCCTATTGGGTGAGAACCCCTAAAGTTTTGGGGCCAATGCCTCCTTCGTCCACTAAACCTTCCAGAAAGCCCAAAGTGATTGCTGGGTATCGGGTCAAATGTGCACCAGATACACAGGTCCTACCTGGATGTGGGGACCCCAAAACTGCGAAGGATTGTTATGTAGAAAGTAACCAAAGAATATGGTTATCTGTACCCATATGTGCCTGAAAGCCTAGAAGCTGAAATCCAAAGTAAGCGGGCGCAGTGGGTTGGTAAATACACCAACGTTCTTCAAACTTAGGACTACGGTCGCCATATCTACTCAGACAGTGTTGTTATTCACAGACCCAACCAAACGGATGTGCAACGCTACATTACCACTATTAGATCAACAGGAAAACCTATTCAATTGCCTGACCCTCGGTACTATTGGTAAAGCCATCTGACTGTTGAATGTAGAAAATAGTTGAAGTGGAACACTTCCTGGGTGGACATGTGCTCAGTTGGCTGTGTCAGTTCCACCGGAAGTTGCTCTTCAGTTGAAAGTGCTGTTTGCTGCTGGACTATGTTCTTGATACCAGCAGATTGCAGGGGGTGTTCTGAAAGGGACATGCTGACCTGTTGCCTGAAACTGTCAGTATGTTTCACTTTGCAAAATAATCTCAGTCCCTGGCTAGGCCAACAAGACAGACTGAGATATGCTTAAAAGGCAAGGGGACTTTGTTGCCCTGAAAGATGGACAGTTCTTTGAAAATTTACATTCCCTTGCCTATCTGTATGGCTAAAGTGTTTGTCTGCAAATAGCCATGCACACTGTTTCCAGAGTTTGTCCCTGATCAGAAGGGAACTACTGGGAAGTTGTTGACCATGTTACTACATTTGAAAAAAATGTGCCTATTGGACTTTGGGGCTCCAAGGACAATGGGATGTTTAGTTAGTTAGGTAGGCTGTGCTGTGGCAAAGGGGCAAGTCTTTACCTTGAGATTGAATTTCATGGACTGAAATGTTGATACATACAGACTATTTCTCATAACTGACCACTAGATGGCATGCGTGTGCCACTCTGAGTGAGTCTAAAATTTGCTCTATTATGTTTCACCATAGGTTGTTACGTAAGATTTATTTTCCAGGACTGCTATGGAAAGCTGGTGTCATTCTCGAGGGAATGAGGTCCGTTTTCAACTTTAAATATGTCTAAGTATATATGTAGGTTAAGGTATATTTTGTGATAATTTTGCACCCTTTTGGATACTCTCGGCTGAGAGTCAACAAAAGTTCATCAATGTACATATGGTTCATATTGCACTAGTATTGCTATAATAGTAGAGTGTGCTCTTTCTATGTTGTCTCTTTCATTCTCTTTTAGGTGTTCCTGCATCCCTCGCGTCTTCCTTGGTTAAGGAGAGACAGTGTCTTCAGTTTTAAACTAATGCTAATTTTTCTATTTCTTCTTGTGTACATATTAGATAGATAGTTAGGTTATAAGGTTTTCTTGCATATTGCTATTTCCTTTACCCCCAGGTGGTACGCCACACGTAAAATTGTAAATAATGCCTTCTGTTTATCTGTCCCTGTGTGAAAGGCCAATTACATTTGTACATAAGTTATTTTCCCCTGTTTGCGTGGTATGCCACACGCATTTGTTATTACTGTTCATCCTTTCCCTGTTATCCTTTCCCATCCACTTTTTGCCAGGACATTCACTCTCAGGATTCAGAGTACCTATTTTGTTTTTTGTTGCAAGCTCCGAGATATAGTTCCCTCGGCAAGGGGGAAAATTGAGGGGGAAAAGGGTTTGTGCCGGGATGTAAGAGGGTTGTGCTTGGAGGGGGATTTGGGGGTAGAAAAGGATTTGTGCTGGGAAAATTGTGGGAATGAAGATTTGTGCTAGAAGTGGGAAAAGGCTTTATACTTGGAGGGAGAGGATTTGTGCTAGAATGGAGATTGGGGGGGTGGGGGGGGGGGGGGTGTTTGTGCTTGTAGGTTCAGTAACAATTTTTTCTGGGAATTTTGCACCCTCCTGACCCCTGCACTGTGTGTTAACCACTCTAAACTCCTGCACTCTTTTAATTTTGTACTCCTGACCCCTACTATGCATTACACACTCCTGATCCCTGTATTTTGTGCATTATGTACTCCTGGACCCTGCTTTCTGTGTGTCATGTACTCCCGTAAACCTGGCACTGACTACAGCACTCTGTGCATTACATACTCCTGATCATTGAACACATTGCATTATACACCCTGTGTCACGTATTTTTATTTATAAACTTGGCACTGACTGCAGCCTTGCACTCAGTGGACTGGACAGGAAGCGGGTTTAACATGCTGGTCTTCAAGTGGTCAAATACATTTCACACCTGTGGACCTTTTCTTTACACATTTCAAAAGCCCTTTCTTTTAAATCACCTGTCAGCCAGAAATTCTCAGCTAACTGTGGCAGGCAGGGGTGAATCACTGATTGTTAGGCTGCCAGCGTGTGTGGCTCCTTAACAACCAGGATGCTTAAGCAGAAGACCATTACATTTAGCAGCGGTAGTAATACCGCTGTTAAATGTTTCTGCAGTTGGAAATTAATTCAGTTCAACACCCATTAGTTTTGCCGTTCGCCAAATCTCCCGAACAATGGATGAATCTCCACACACTTTGTACACAATGCAGAGGCCTCTTTCTTATTTCCTTTTCTGGTTGAATGCTCTTATCCAATAGTGATTGGTTATTCTCTCTATTGATTGAATATTCTTTAACTCTGCTGGTTAAATGACTATTTTCACTTAGCTGCTACTGAAAGGATAGCCTGAACATTGGAGGAGAGAGAAGCAAAGAGCGAGTGGATTCTTCCAAAATGCTAATTTTGACCAATTTAGAGCCTTTACACGCACATAAACTTTAATGGCATCCCAGTCTTAGTCCGTAGAGTTCAATATTGATTTGGCCCACTCTTTGCAACTATGATAGCTTCAACTCTTCTGAGAAAGCGGTCCACAAGGTTTAGGAGTGTGTCTATGTTTGAACATTCTTCCAAGAGAGCATTTGTGAGGTCTGGCACTGATGTGGACGGGAAGGCCTTGCTTGCAGTCTCTGCTCCAAAGATGTTCTATCGGGTTAAGGCCAGTCAAGTTCCTCCACTCCAAACTCGCTCATCCATGTCTTTATGGACCTTGCTTTGTGCACTGGTCCAGATCATTTGGTGGAAGGGGGGTTATAGTGTGGGGTTGTTTTTCAGGGGTTGGGCTTGGACCCTTAGTTCCAGTGGAGGGAACTTGACTGGCCTGCACAGAGTCCTGACCTCAACCCGATAGAACACCTTTTGGATGAATTAGAGCAGAGACTGTGAGCCAGGCCTTCTTGTCCACCTCAGTGCCTGACCCGACAAATGCGCTTCTGGAAGAATGGTCAAACATTCCCATAGACACACTCCTAAACTACAGCCTTCCCAGAAGAATTGAAGCTGTTATAGCTGCAAAGGTTGGACCAACTCAATATTGAACCCTATGGAATAAGACTGGGATGCCATTAAAGTTCTTGTGCGTGTAAAGGCAGGTGTCCCAATACTTTTGGTGATATACTATAAGTTGGAATATACAATTATAGCTAACACTCTCACTTGCATTTCCCAACAGTGTAAATCAAACTGGTAGACATTCTGTTATTTGAAAAAATATATTATGTTTAAATGGCCTGTCTATGAACCTTAGCATAGGTTATGTGACACATAAATGCAGTAGACTGAGCGCTGACCAGACCTGCAGCTGTATCTCCTGGATGCTGGTAGACAGAATAATATGTGAGTACTGCTATTTCAAGCAAGTAATTCCTGATACTGCTGCACAATGACTTCCTCAACGGACTGTGTGCAAAGTCCATAAAAAGGCAGATCATACACCACTCATTTTTATTTTCCTTATACAGTTTTGCCTGAAGCTGGTTTGGTGACCCTGTAAGGTTACAGTGAAGCCTCAGCCAACCCATTCCTCCTCTCTGAACACAACCCCAGCTTCCCATCTGCCAGCTCCACATCTGCTCAAGTTGTCTGGCTTTCTGCACGGCTGCATGCTAGAGTCAATGGGGCAGTCTTGCAGATAAAGCAATCAGTCATGTGTAAAAGTCAGAGACTGAAAGGGAGGGGGAAGTGGCCCAACTGCCTGAAGGAAACACTATTATTTTCTCTTAAAAAAAATTCTCATTCCTGCTACTGAACAGGAAAGAAATGAATCCAGAAGAGGTGCAGAAATCCACACGTGTTGCCACTGTTTCAATATAATGGTTATGCTGCCTCTTATTTTCTGCACCAGGAATGATGGGTTTTAAATCATAAATGTAATGTACAAAAAATTACCGATGTAGCACTCTGGTCTTAGGCTGGGTTGCTCACCAATTTAGTTTGCTAGGTGGTAACTAGCCTGACTAATTGTTAGGGGATCCACTGACTTTTCCATAAATCAGCATTTGACGCACCTCTCTTTTCTGTCACTAGGTGGCATTGTTGCCTGTGGCAATAGAATAACAAGGGCATAGTGCATTCAGACTAGGAGTGGATAGATTGTTTCAGCCAATTGGCAGGGGTTTTCTTTGGCCCTTTGGCCTCCTGGGAGAGCTTATTTATTCTGGAGGAGTCAGGTGATCGGGGTTCTGTGCCACCTGGATGGCTGTCTGGGTGGACGCGTGTTACAAGGCTCGGGGTTGCTAGGCCAGAAGCCTGAGGCCTATCCCGGGAGCACCTGGCTGCTAGGCTGTCTGAGGCCTATCCAGGTTTGAGAGAAGCAGCGTGGGGTGGTGGCTTCAGGCCAGAAGCCCAACCAAGTTGCAGGGGTTCAGCCGGACAGGGAGCTGAATCGTTGCCAGCGGTGAGGGAGAAGCAGTTGCCATAAGGGATGACCACTCCTGTTACCAGAGGCAAGTGTATGGAAGTCTGAAGAAGTACCAGAGCAGCCTTTTCACCAGCTGGGGACGGTGAAGAAGTGGGAAAGCTTCAGCAAGATGCCAGGGACCCAGCGGGTTAGCAGGAGTGAAGCTTGAGGAATTACACAGCGGGTTAGCTGTGGAAGAGCTCAGGGGATCCAGTGACGACTGGGATCTTGAAGTCTAGTGAGAGACCAGGAGCTCAGTGAGTGAAGATGTACAGTAGGATACTGTGGGACGTGAGAGAAGATCTGTAACGGGTTACTGTGAGTTACGTGTACAGATCTTTATTGACTGTTGGAAGTTCAGTTGCCATAGGAGACAGCAGTTCTACAAATACAGTTGCTGCAACCAGCTTAAAGGCCCTCTACCTGTATAGCTGTCTCCCTATTATTTTGTCTCTGAGTCTGGCAATTCCTATTGCATCTACCTAAGGGTGTCCCGGCCCTAAACCCTCTCTCCCCCAGTTCTGTTTAAGAGACAATAAATCTCTTTTCTTACATTCAAAAAGTGACTGATGACCATGTTTTCATCTTGCAGTACACCCACCATGCCTAGTAACCCACACTGTGAAGAAGGATGTCAGCTTTTCCTAACTCTGCAGGTCACCATTAGGCCTTTAGAGGGCTAGGACACTGCTCCACCAATTTAAAGGGAAACTGTAGTATATTTAGTGGGAGAACACTATGATTTACTATTGTAAAAATATTTTTTGATATTACATATAATAAGTTCACTTTAACGTTCCCAGTCCAACTGCACATACATTTCCTTCATTCCTGTACTGTTCTGTTCCTAAGAGAGATAATTCAGCGTAAATCCAAAGTCCCTCCAGTCAGAGTACATTTAGAACTGATATGTATACATTTTTTTTAGGTTAGTGATAGTAGCAACTATTAAAGTCAATAGATCAGGGCAGCTTGCATTATCAGAAAGGTCTCACGTGATAGTCCCTGTGTTTCTGGCTTAGTTTAGGCCCCTTTATATGATGTACTTTACTATGCGCACATTATTGTGTGTTATTTCACCGAATAACATGCATTTCATTAAGGCTCCTTTAACACCGGCAGCCAGGGGGTAGCAAAAACAGGCAGTGGATTCATGTTTTTACCACCCCCCAAGTGCCCACCTACAAGCAGACATGGTACTGCTCAGACACAATGCTTTGTATCGTGAGGAGGCATTTTTAATGCAACATGCCATGTTTGACAGGCAGCACCATCTATCAAACTCTCCCATGTAAATTTATGGGATTATACTGCAACTGCAAACCAAACATTTGATAAGCAGTACTCAAAAGAAAATGCAATTTAGTGTAACATAAACCAAACATATACTGTATATTTAAAGCCTCAAAATATCTCTTGTGGCTACTCTCGATGTATCAACACCTTAGCCAGTGAAAAAGTTTGGTGAAAAATTATATACGACATACAATAGGAACAAACGTGAAAAATCCTGTAAAACACCATGTCTTCACTCTTCATGAGCGAGTTATTTAGTGCATTGAGGTGAGCAGGTACTTTATCTGGTGGAGGATTGGCACCTGCGCATGATGAGTGAAGACATGTGGTGTTTTACAGGATTCTTCACATTTATCCCTATTTGATGTCATATATCGTTTTTAACTGGCAAAGGTGTTGATACACTGAGAGTAGCCACGAGAGATATTTTGGGACTTTCAATGTTTGGTTTATATTGTGCTACACTGCATTTTCTTTTGAGCTCTCAATTGGTTCATTTTGAATTGTTTGCGCTGATTGTATTAACACTTTGCTTGACAAGCAGTATCATCTCCTGAATGCCTACAAACCACATTTCACCATTCTCTGAAAAGCAATTAATCTCACACTGCTTTTTTAAAATGTGCTGCCAACCCATCACAGCTATAAAATATTAAACCTTTTTCCAAATGCAGGGCACCACAATACACACTGATGGTACCCACCTTTGAGTTCTGGTAAGCTGAAATGCATGTACTGTATGTCTGCAAGTTGCACTGGAGTATAATTCAGAATGAATTGCATTGTAATGTACTACACCACAGATAGTGTGTTACCAAGCTTCGCAGCACCCCGCTGTGAGACTCGCATATCCCTCTTGTATTGAATTGTACTGTAACTGTACTGTACTGTGCAAACTGTTGAAAACAGTTTATGAATACATTATATAATATGTATATATATATATACAGTATCTCACAAAAGTGAGTACACCCCTCACATTTTTGTAAATATTTTAATATATCTTTTCATGTGCCAACACTGAAACAATGACACTTTGCTACAATGTAAAGCAGTGAGTGCGCAGCTTGTATAACAGTGTAAATTTGCTGTCCCCTCAATATAACTCAACACACACAGCCATTAGTGTCTAAACCACTGGCAACAAAAGTGAGTACACCCCAAGTGTAAATGTCCAAATTGGGCCCAAAGTGTCAAAATTTGGTGTGGCCACCATTATTTTCCAGCACTGCCTTAACCCTCTTGGACATGAAGTTCACCAGAGCTTCATAGGTTGCCACTGGAGTCCTCTTCCACTCCTCCATGACGGAGCTGGTGGATGTTAGAGATCTTGCGCTCCTCCACCTTCCGTTTGAGGATGCCCCACAGATGATCAATAGGGTTGAGGTCTGGGGACATGCTTGGCCAGTCCATCACCTTTACCCTCAGCTTCTTTAGCAAGGCAGTGGTCATCTTGAAGATGTGTTTGGGGTCTTTATCATGTTGGAATACTGCGCTGCGGCCCAGTCTCCGAAGGGAGGGGATCATGCTCTGCGTCAGTATCTCACAGTACATGTTGGCATTTGTGGTTCTCTCAATGAACTGTAGCTTCTCAGTGCTGGCAGCACTCATGTGGCCCCATACCATGACACTCCCACTACCGTGCTTGACTGTAGGAAAGACACACTTGCCTTTGAACTCTTCACCTGGTTTCCGCCACACAGGCTTGACACTATCTGAACCAGATATGTTTATCTTAGTCTCATCGGACCACAGGACATGGTTCCAGTAATCCATGTCCTTAGTCTGCTTGTCTTCAGCAAACTGTTTGTGTGCTTTCTTGTGCATCATCTTTAGAAGAGGCTTCTTTCTGGGATGCCTGTCATTCAGACCAATTTGATGCAGTGTGCGGTATATGGTCTGACCACTGACAGGCTGACCCCCCACCCCTTCAACCTCTGCAGCAATGCTGACAGCACTCCTACGTCTATTTCCCAAAGACAACCTTTGGATATGACGCTCAGCATGTGCACTCAACTTCTTTGGTCGACCATGGCGAGGCCTGTTATGAGTGGAACTTGTTCTGTTAAACTGCTGTATGGTCTTGGCCACGGTGCTGCATCTCAGTTTCAGGGTCTTCGCAATCTTCTTATAGCATAGACCATCTTTATGTTGAGCAACAATTCTTTTTTTTTTCAGATCCTCAGAGAGCTCTTTGCCATTAGGTGCCATGTTGAACTTCCAGTGACCATTATGAGAGAGTGAGAGCGATAACACCAAATTTAACACACCTGCTCCCCATTCACACCTGAGACCTTGCAACACTAATGAGTCATATGACACCGGGGAGGGAAAATGGCTAATTGGGCCCAATTTGGACATTTTCCCTTAGGGGTGTACTCACTTTTGTTGCCAGCGGTTTAGACATTAATGGCTGTGCGTTGAGTTATTTTGAGGGGACAGCAAATTTACACTGTTATACAAGCTGTACACTCACTACTTTACACTGTAGCAAAGTGTCATTTTTCAGTGTTGTCACATGAAAATATATAATAAAATATTTACAAAAATGTGAGGGATGTACTCACTTTTGTGAGATACTGTGTATATATATATATATATATATATATATATATATATATAATGAATTAATATTAATAATATCGTAATGCATAAGTGAGAAGCCAGACTTATACAGAATATGTTCAGGACCATGGACAGGTACTGTAATATGGACTTCTCTTTCCATGAAGGCAGGTGAGAATATCACCTCGGAATTAGCTCACCTACTAGATGACAGAGATGAGGTTGTTCACACTTCACCTCAGTGTTCTTTGTTCATTTGCTGTCAGGGATACAAAGTATATAAATAGTGAATGACTAACTTCTCCTACGCAAAATCCTTGCCCCAAGGGGGTTAAAAGCATCCAAGTTGTCCAGGATTGTTGAGGTTTCTTTCCCTTTCCATTCTGATGACAAATTACAAAAACTGATGGGAAATCTTTCCAATTTGGACATACACAGCAACAAAAATACATTTTATTATTAGAGTGAGTAAAGGTTAGGATTGTATTGCTGTTTGTTTGGATATCCCCATGACCCCCGTACACTGAATTCCTTATTCTGATGTCACAGGTAAAGTA
>BLSH010480231.1:912898-924920 GCA_018402905.1 Glandirana rugosa
CCGAGATCCGAAACACTCCGGAATCCGTTTTGAATCTATACTCCGGGGTGAGTGCGGGTATTAACCTTTTTATTAATTTCACTATTTTGACATAATCCTCCCATGTCATATCCCCTTCCCATGCGCCTGTCATGTCCCCCTACTCTGAAGGGGAAGGTAGAGGGGAAGTTGTCATTCCAGTATAGATTTAGCCCAGGACAGCAATGCCAGAATAGCTGGGATCTATGAGGGCAGCTTCCCTGCACAGCTCTGCTTGAGGAAACCATATCTATATTATTCAACACTGCCACCTTACTGTACCCTCTTACCCCCTGTACGGTGTCCACTTACCTACCTCCCCTGTACTGTGCCCATTTTCTCCCCCCTGTACTGTGCCCACTTACCCTCTCCTCGTGCTGTGCCCTCCTGCTCCCCCCTGTACTGTACCCTCCTGCTCCCTGTACTCTGTCCACCTACCCTCCCCCTGTACTGTCCGCGTACCCTTCCCCTATACTGTACCCTCCTAATACAGTTTTATCACTTTAATTATTTTTCCAATTATGGGCGTGAGTGGGGCCTCATATCTAAGTTTTGCCTAAGGCCTCACAAAGCCTAGAGCCGCCTCTGATCTCCACACCATCACATACAGCTCACTCTTCAGTGTCCATTTTACCATTGAGATCTGTACTCTAGCACAGACACAGCTCAGTTCTCAATACCAATGTCATCAGCGAGATCTGCATTCCAACACATACAACTCTTCAGTGTCCTTGCCACCAGTGAGATCTGTACTCCAGCACACACAACTCACTTTTGAGTTATCACATTACTGATGAATGTTGCTATCCAGCACACAGACAGCTCAGTACCCAGTATCAATGCCACCAGTCAGATCTGTGCTCCAGCACATATAACTGATTTTTCATTGTCCATGTCACCTGTGAGGTCTGTACAGCATCATACAAAGCATAATAGGAGCCAGTGGCTACAGTAATATATGCCCATATTCAACCCATAGTCAATCAAAATGAATCCTTTGCTGTAAATGTAATTCTGATTAGTTGCTAGGGGTTGTTGCATACTGTCTTATCAAATAAGTCTCCTTCTGCAGATTTCATAATGAGATCATTGCACAAACATGAGTATTACAGTCTCATAAGTCTTTGAGCGCATGTGCAGAAAAGCTGTAGCGCAAAAAAATACACAGATGACACCCATCATAATGCACATAATGACACGATGGGGTTGATTTACCAAAACTGCAGCGTGTAAAGTTTGACGTAGCTCTGCGTAGAAACCAATCAACATCCAAGTTTTTTGTCAAAGCTTAAAGTGGATGTAAACCCCATTCATGAAATCTGACCTCGGCGCAGATATCTGTAGTGTTTACCTATCTCTCCAAAGCCCTAAGTCCGGTGTCTTTCTAATGATTCATTCCTCTCTTATCAGCATGATAACTTCTGACAAGTTCTCCAACACAGGAGATAAAAACAGCTGGGAATTTTGTGTCGGGGAGGGAACGTAGAGATAGAAAAGCAGAGAGCTTGTCTATTCACAGCACAGCTCTGCAAGTTTCTTCATTCCTCTGCCTATGTGGAGGGGGGTGTGTGCCTTTCCCCCAATCAGCTCACACACAGTGTATGCCCAGACTCCCCTCCCACTGCTGAAACAGGAAGAAAAATTTGTAACACGATGTGCACTTTCTAAAGAGTCTGGAAAGCTGAAGACAGCAGATATACACGTAAAACGTTTGTGGGGAGATTTGTTTAATCTCTGTGTAATATCTGAGGCTGTTCACTTCACTGGGTATACAGTATCTCACAAACGTGAGTACACCCCTCACTTTTTTGTAAATATTTTATTCTATCTTTTCATGTGACAACACTGAAGAAATGACACTTTGCTACAATGTACAGTAGTGAGGGTACAGCTTGTATAACAGTGTATATTTGCTGTCCCCTCAAAATAAATCAACACACAGCCATTAATGTCTAAACCACTGGAAACAAAAGTGAGTACACCTCTAAGTGAAAATATCCAAATAGGGCCCAATCAGCCACCCCCCCCCCCCCCCGGTGTCATGTGACTTGTTAGTGTTACAAGGTCTCAGGTGTGAATGGGGAGCAGGTGTGTTAAATTTTGTGTTATTGCTCACACTCTCTCATACTGGTCACTGAAAGTTCAACATGGCAGCTCATACGCTGCACACTGCATCAAACTGGTCTGCATGGCTGTTGTCCCAGAAGGAAGCCTCTTCTAA
Organism: Glandirana rugosa; assembly: GCA_018402905.1. Classification (NCBI taxonomy): domain Eukaryota; kingdom Metazoa; phylum Chordata; class Amphibia; order Anura; family Ranidae; genus Glandirana; species Glandirana rugosa. The sequence continues at coordinate 915,138 of BLSH010480231.1, forward strand.
AGAAGATGCACAAGAAAGCCTGTAAACAGTTTGCTGAAGACAAGCAGACTAAGGACATGGATTACTGGGACTGTGTCCTGTGGTCTGATGAGACCAAGATAAACTTATTTGGTTCAGATGGTGTCAAGCGTGTGTGGCGGCAACCAGATGAAGAGTACAAAGACAAGTGTATCTTGCCTACAGTAAAGCATGGTGGTGGGATTGTCATGGTCTGGGGCTGCATGAGTGCTGCCCGCACTGGGGAGCTACAGTTCATTAAGGGAACCCTGAATGCCAACATGTACTGTGACATACTGAAGCAGAGCATGATCCCCTCCCTTCGGAGACTGGGCCGCAGGGCAGTTTTCCAACATGATAACGATCCCAAACACACCTCCAAGACCTAAACCCTATTAATCATTTGTGGAGCATCCTCAAACAGAAGGTGGAGGAGCCCAAGGTCTCTAACATCCACCAGCTGGGTGATGTCGTCATGGAGGAGTGGAAAAGGACTCCACTGGCAACTTTTGAAGCTCTGGTGAACTCCATGCCCAAGAGGGTTAAAGCAGTGCTGGAAAATAATGGTGGCCACACAAAATATTGACACTTTGGGCCCAATTTGGACATTTCACTTAGGGGTGTACTCACTTTTGTTGCCAGCGGTTTAGACATTAATGGCTGTGTGTTAAGTTTTTGTTGGGGGGACAGCAACTTTACACTGTTATATAAGCTGTACACTCACTACTTTACATTGTAGCAAGGTGTCATTTGTTCAGTGTTGTCACATGAAAAGATATAATAAGGGGTGCGCAGATTGTGGATCAGGGTCTATGCTCTACTTCGCAACCTACTTCATGTAAACTTAAAGAAAGACCCCTATGAGGCTCTGTTACATAAACCAATTTCCAAACTGTTATGTCCAGAGACACAGCTAGCCCAGCACCTCTTTACCGCAACCAAAATGACTATTGCGAGAGCTTGGAAGACCCCCTTACTCAGTTTTGAAGCAGTCAAGAACCGCATGAGTGACATCATGGTAAACGAGAAGTTGACGGCGGTACTTTTAGACTCGCATGATAAATTCCTCCAGGTCTGGCAGCCATGGATTTCCCAAGCCTTCCCCTCGAGATTTGACAGCTCCTTGTTACACCTTTAGGGCTCTGCCCCCCCCCAAGGGCGGACTCACTTCTTCTCTTCTCTCTCTTTTTCTCCTCTTCTTTCCTTACTCTGCTCCTCCCTTTTGCTAACTTTTTCCTTTTTCTTCCCTTTTTTCCCCTCTTCCTCCTTTTTTCTATTTTATTTCACCAATGTAATATGTCTCTTTAACTCGGCTGGGTTACGTGTAGCCGGAACCTAGACAGGTCCCACGTGCCGGGTGTGTCCCGGACGGGACGATTTTGTTGTTAATGAGCCGACAGGTCTCACTTCCATCGGGATCACAATAATGTTCCCTACATATTTTACCTTTTATTTTTTTCTGGTATAATTTACCTACTCCCTGTCAACTTAATATGCAAATGTATAATGGTCTGTATTGATACAATTTCCAAAGTCTGTAAAAAACAGCTTTCCTGTTTGTTACATTGGTTTCTATTAATAAACTACTTTGTAAAAGATATAATAAAATATTAACAAAAATGTGAGGGTTGTACTCACTTTTGTGAGATACTGCATGTGAGGGTTTACATCCACTTTAATTGAACAAGCTGAAGTTAGAAGTTGATTGGTTACCATGTACAGCTGCACCAGCGTTCTGATATAAATGTAACTGCACTTTTGGTTGCTGGTCCTTTTTAAGGTTTTATCCATGCATGATCATTTCCTAGTAATGTGAGATTTTACACACTGTTCACAAATATCCTATCTGTAGCACATTGATACAGTACAAATTAAGTGATTGCCAACAAAAGGTTAATCTGCGAGTACTGCTGTTTAGGCTTTAAATTGCTAAAAAGCTATGTTGTGCGTAATAAATGGAATGCAATGTGACAATTGATTATAAGTCTCCATTTTACTTTGCATTTACTCACAATATAGTCATATGCACCAGTGCCTGTGTGGGCAGAAAATTTATGAAATAGTCTACATGGGAAAAACATGTTCTGAAGAATGACGTAAGAGACTGAAAAGAACATTAGAATGATGGCCGGGAACAAAGAAGAAGGAAGAAAAAAAAAAAAACAAGGACAGTTTAAGCTGGAGATACATGCATTTGGATTTTGTGTTCTAGACGAGTGCATCTATCCTTCAAGTCCTAAAATGAAAGGCTTGGTAGTCTGTTTCCTAGGTGATGCCTATGACTCTAAGCTCATATGTTGTTCACATTTACCCAGTTCAGACACTTTAGAGACAAGATGACAGAACTGCTAGTCGTTCTGTGACTCATGGTTTATTTTGGATTTGCTGGTCATGTCAAAAACAGTCTCATCATGTGGTCTGGGTATTAGTGTGTGAACTGACTTTGCTGAAGCAGCTCAACTGTGACTATGGCTATTGTACAAACAGCCAAAACCCGGGTGGTATTTTGCCACCACCTCATAATTAGATGTAGATATATTCTATTGCACTTGTCCTACAGAATTTTCAAGGGTTACTGATGGTGCCTTTACAAATGTTCATGCCTAGGAAGACCCTTTTATCTTGTATGCAGCTAACCTCATCATAGGTAAGCAACAATGGAGTATTTGTATCTAATTAAAGAAAGTAATGAGGAATAGAATAACATTTTGCAATGTTTCCTGAAAACCACTGGACAACAAAAATGTTGCTTCCTGAACATTTTTTGATATATCTTATAGCTTTTTAGCTGCTAATCATGAAAATATCTTGTGATTTAACACATCATCATGTACGGTTTTATAGAAATCTTCTGTTTGTGCAATTTCCAATATCTGTTGATTATGCTACAAGAAGCGCCGTGTCTTGACCTAGGCCGACACTTTGCAGGGGGGTGCAAAAAAGCCACCCCCCCGCACAGAAAAATGCCCTCCCCCCTCCTCCTCCTCCCAAGTCCTGGCTCCCGCCACCCACACAAAACAGTCCCCGGTGGCCAACGACTTGATGTAGCGCCAGTGTTATTATGGGGCGAACTGTGTAGGGACTGGCCCCAGTGTTATGGGGTGTACTTGGCTGGGGGGCAGGGAATGGCGCCCCATAAAGCGGCTGGTAACTGGCCAGAATGGCAGCACTTAATGCAACTGGTGGAGGCAGAGCCTAATGCTCCTCCATGGCATCCTTACATATCGCAACTTCCTCCTGGCCTGGGCTCTGTGTCAATTGGAGAGCGGAGGATGAGGGGAACCCCCAGGCCAGGTATGATTAGAATGCAATCAGAGACCCTTATTGGGCACTGGTGAGGTTGCATTGATGGGCACTGATTCAGGCTGCATTAATGGGCACTGATCAGGCGGCATTGATGGGCACTGGTGAAGCAGCATTGATGGGCACTGGTGAGGTTGCATTGATGGGCACTGATCAGGCTGCATTGATGGGCACTGATCAGGCTGCCTTGATGGACGCTGATCAGGCTGCATTCATGGGCACTGTTGAATCTGCATTGATGGGCACTTGTGAGGTTGCATTGATGGGCACTGATCAGGCTGCATTGATGGACATTGATAGGCTGCACTGATGGGCACTGATCAGACTGCATTGATGGGCACTGGTGAACTGCATGGATGGGCACTGATGAGGCTGCATTGATGGGCACTGATCAGGCTGCATCGATGGACACTGATCAGGCTGCATTAATGGGCATTGGCGATGCTGCATTGAAGGGGTGTGGTTTACAGATGCCTGGGTGGGTCTTAAACAGGAAGGAATGTGGCCTTGACAGGAAGGGGTGGGCCATATTTAAATTAAGGGTGCACGAGTGTAGTCAGGCCTAGGGCAGCAAAAAACCTAAATACACCACTGGCTGCAAGTGTAGCTGGGTGTGCTGCTGGCTGCATTTCCCTCTCCCATGGCCATTGTGCTGTAGCAGCTGCTTTTCGCCTTAGCTTCCCTGCTGTGTGAGCAGACTGGGTTCTGTGTAAAACCCCCTCCCCTCCTGGCACATAACCTAAGCCAATCAGAGAGCAGGAGAGCTTGAGCCAATGGAAGCATCAGAGAAAGGACTTGTTGTGTAGCAGTAGCTGTGTTATGTAGCAGTAGATCATGAGATCTGCAATCCTTAAAGGGGAGCACGGTGGGGTAAGAGCACCTATGATCAGTCCAGTAGTCTGTGCAGGTAGTACCCAGTAACCCATAGAAAGGAAGCCAGGAGTAGCTGACAGCAGGCAGATGTGCCAGCAGGATGGCTGGAATCAGATGGACTGTCTTGGCTTGGCTGATGACAGTGTAGCACTGTCCCTGTAGGGATTGCTGAGTGTTGACTTCTTAGGCCTCCCTCTGATTACCTGCAGCTGGTTGCTAGGGGTTTTCACTTATGCCCCCTTACTCCCACTTGCTTGTTACTCAATGACCAGTCCAGGTTATTTGTGTTTTTGTATTTTATTTGGAAACTTGGATGGGAGAAGGGATTAGTGGGATACTCCAGCTTGAACTATTCACAGTGGATAAGGACAACTCTCACTTGCCATCACCGGATTTTTTTGTGGAAGCAGTCACACTGCTATAACCATACTGACACATGTATGGAGGAATTAAGTCTTCTTGCTCTCACTAGCAGCTGACTTGTTGCATTATCTCATCTTCAGGATACTCTCTAGCATCCCCTTTACTGACACCCGTCCACTGACTCTTCAAGCTGAAGGGGTGGCCCTCACTTAACAGGCCCAAAGACACTGTACTCACTGTAGGCAGAATCAGATCCTTCCTGAGGGTTCCCCTTCTAGTCAGCTCTGCAGGACCTCTGGGTTCACCTCTACACTCTCATACTCTCCTATTCTTGAGTTGTGAGAAACATCCTGTCAAAACCCATGAAAGTCACCACATGCTTCAGCATGCCCAATCATGCAGAGGTGTGGAGCAGCCAATCCTGAGAGAGCTGGAGAAGAAAGTAGGGGGGGGGGTGAAGCTCTGTATGCTCATGCATGAGATAAGAAAATGAGTGATCAGTCACAACATGGGGGAAGAAACAGTCACATATTTCTCTGTGTGTCTGTTTTATTGGTACTGAAAAAAGATAAGAGGATTGCTCAGAGCTGGATTAACTCTTCATGGCAAGACTGGGCACAGATGACATGATATCCTCTACTGTAAAAGGTAGAATTATTAATTCAATTTTTTCAGGTTTGCATCCACTGTAACCCCTTGCTACCTACTGTAAATTCTTAATGCCCTTTACTTACCTGCCCATCGACCATCCTTTGGGTACAGTCTTAAAGGCACAGTTATATGTACACTGCCATCAGAAGGGTCCCAACGAAAGTTGGCCAACATTGATAATTAGGCGCCAGGTACTTAACAGTCACTTCCAGGGGTACCCCTTTTCCAGTAGTGTATACACTTTCCTGTTATTGGGGCAATATATATAGAGCACACTTAGAAACATTGAGTAAATATTGCTAAATAAAACTGTGAGGTTTCTTTTATGCCATTTATGCTTTCAGCGTTGATGCTATTATTATGGATGCTGTGTGAATTAGTGTAATGGGGCTTAGCCCTATTGCAGCACAAGTTAATGGCTGTAGATGAGGCTAACCTGCCCCTCAGATCATCTAACATATTCTGTTGTTTTGTTTGTTATATTTATGCATTACATTTGCTTACCCTTTAATAATGCATTCACCTCATTAATACTCATGTTGCATGTAGTCTGTTTTTCTGTGTATCATCATAGAGGGGTAGAACATATAACCAATAACCAGGTGTGTGGATAGGGACAAAGTGTGTTATAGAGGACCCATCATACCAAGTGGCTTCTGCGGGGTGGCACCACACACATGAAAGAAATATCTGAAAATGTGGAACTGTTGTTGAAGCACCTCCAGTACAGCAAGGACAACTAGAATTTCTGTGAATACCTAAAAGTAGTGGCTATATTGAATGTAGCTAGCTCAGATATACCAAGTACTGTTGTTGTTATGTATGTGAATGGGACAGTCGTTCAAGAGAGTTGCTTTACATTAAAAAGAAATGGGCACTTCAAAAGAATTTGGTTTTAGGACAGAAAAATGTTGCACATGAAACATTTGTTGAACTGACAACGATATTTTTGCTTCCTCTTCAATTAAAACTCATTTTAATGAAAATATTTGTTAAAGTGATGAACAAGGAGGGTAAACATTTTTGCTATTTGAGAGATGTTTTTAAGAATAAATGCCAAGATTAATAAAGGCATTTTTGTTGGTCTACAGATCGGTATATCATTGATGGCAAGTAGTTTGAAGATCTGTTAGTGGGGCCAGAGAAAATCAGGAATGTCATTGAGAGTTTTCTTGGCAACTACAGAGCACCCAGGGCCAGCCCTACCATGGGTCCCAGTGGGTCCAATGGTCCCAGGCAGCAAGTTGAGAGGGGCGGCAGAGCAGGGCTGCCGCTACCTATACAATCCGCATCTAGTGCAGACTCCGTGAGAGTGTTGCGGGCTGCCTGACACAGAGCTGTCTCACATATCCGCCGCACTCTCACTGAGTCTGCACTAATACTTCAGTAACATCCAGAGCCCAGAGATCAGTGTGAGAGAGAGTCTCCGCCTTGCTCCGCCCATATGATAGAGCCAGGAGGAGATTTCTCACATGAGGTCCTGAGCAGGGGTGGCGCCAGGTGAGTCTGTACTCTGTACCCTAGCCTGTCTATATACTTGACAAGCCTGTCAATATACCCTAGCCTTTCTATATACTTCACAAGCTTGTCTGTATACCCTAGCCTTTCTATATACTTCACAAGCCTGTCTGCTAGACATGTGTGGTTAGTTTCATTCCGAATTAAAATTCATACAAATTTTAAATTTTCGGAAATTTGGATGTATCCGAATCTCCGAATTACAATATTTCCGAATTTAAACGAATCTGAAATAACGAAAAAGAAAATTCGAACAAAATTCAAATTCAAATAATTTTCAAATCATCTTCGAATACTTTTCTAATTTGAATAGTTTTCAAATTCGAATTAGAAAAGTTTTCAAAGTCTAATAGTTTTCGAATTCGAAAAGTCCTCGAATTTGAATAGTTTTCCAATTTCCAAAGAGAACAAAATAGAATAGAAAGCAAAGGAATAAAATTCTTATATTTCTGTTATAATTCCCTCTATTGTATTCTATCTTTTTCCATTCTATCCCTCCACTTTCCACTCTACCCCATTCTCCTTGGAAATTGGAAAACAAATTGAAAACGATTTGAATTCGAAAACGATCCAAATTTGAAAACTTTACAAATTCGAAAAACTTCGAAGTCGAAAACTATTCAAAATTGATTTCGAAAACTTTTCTAATTGATTCCAAATATTCTCTAATCGATTCAAAAATTAATAAACAAAACGAATTCCGAGAACAAATTAAACTAATGAAACAAATCTAACTAAACAAACTTATGTAAATAACAAATCGAAACGAAACAAAACTAGACACATTTTTTTGCTCTGCACATGCCTACTGTCTGTATACCCTAGCCTTTCTATATACTACACAAGTCTGTCTATATACTGCACTAGCCGTCTATATACTACACTAGCCTGTCCGTATACTGCACTAACCTGTCTATATACCCTAGCCTGTCTATATACTGCACTAGCCTGTCTATATACTTCACTAGCCTGTCTATATACTGCACTAGGCTGTCTATATACTGCACTAGCCTGTCTGTAAACCCTAGCCTGTCTATATACTGCACTGGTCTGTCTGTATACCCTAGCCTGTCTATATAATGCACTAGCCTGTCTATACACTACACTAGCCTGTCCGTATACTGCACTAACCTGTCTATATACCCTAGCCTGTCTTTATACTGCACTAGCCTGTCTATATACTGCACTAGCCTGTCTGCATACCCAAGCCTGTCTATATACTGCACTAGTCTGGATGTATACCCTAGCCTGTCTATATACTGCACTTGCCTGTCTATATACTTCACTAGACTCCCTATATACTGCACTAGCCTGTCTATATACTTCACTAGCCTGTCTATATACTTCACTAGCTTGTCTATATACTGCACTGGTCTGTCTGTATACCCTAGCCTGTCTATATTCTACACTAGCCTGTCTATATACTGCACTAGCCTGTCTATATACTTCACTAGGCTGTCAATATACTGCACTAGCCTGTCTATATACTTCATTAGCCTGTCTATATACTGCACTAGCCTGTCTATATACTTCACTAGACTGTCTGTATACCCTAGCCTGTTTATATACTACATTAGCTTGTCTATATACTTCACTAGACTGTCTGCATACCCTAGCCTGCCTATATACTAAACTAGTCTGTCTGTATACCCTAGCCTGTCTATATACTACACTTACCTGTCTATATACTACACTAGCCTGTCTATTTACTGCACGAGTCTGTCTGTATACTCTAGCCTGTTTATATACTACACTAGCCTGTATATATATCACACTAGCCTGTCTGTATACCCTAGCCAGTCTATATACTACACTAGCCTGTCTGTATACCCTAGCCTGTTTATATGCTACCCTAGTCTGTCTGTATACCCTAGCCTGTCTATATACTACACTAACTTGTCTATATACTACACTAGCCTGTCTATATACTTCACTAGCCTGTCTATATAATACACTAGCCTGTCTATATACCCTAGCTTGTCTATATACTACACTAACCTGTCTATATACTACACTAGCCTGTCTGTATATACCCTAGCCTGTCTATATACTTCACTAGCCTGTCTATATACTACACTAGCCTATCTATATACTATCCTAGCCTGTCTGTATACCCTAGCCTGTCCATATACTACCCCAGTCTGTCTGTATACCCTAGCCTGTCTATATATTACACTAACCTGTCTATATACTTCACTAGCCGGTCTATATACTTCATTAGCCTGTCTATATAATACAGTAGTCTGTCTATATAACCTAGCCTGTCTATAAACTACACTAGCCTCTCTGTATATACCCTAGCCTATCTATATACTTCACTATCCTGTCTATATACTACACTAGCCTGTCTATATATTACACTAGCCTGTCTATATGCTACCCTAGCCTGTCTGTATACCCTAGCCTGTCTATATACTACCCTAGTCTGTCTGTATACCCTAGCCTGTCTATATATTACACTAACCTGTATATATACTACACTAGTATGTCTATATACAGTGCCTTGCGAAAGTATTCGGCCCCCTTTGAACTTTGCGACCTTTTGCCATATTTCAGGCTTCAAACATAAAGATATAAAACTGTAATTTTTTGTGAAGAATCAACAACAAGTGGGACACAAACATGAAGTGGAACAAAATTTATTGGATATTCAAACTTTTTTAACAAATAAAAAACTGAAAAATTGGGCGTGCAAAATTATTCAGCCCCTTTACTTTCAGTGCAGCAAACTCTCTCCAGAAGTTCATCGCTAGGAGTGACTTGAAGACCTCTCTCAAACGACGTGACTTTCATTTCCCCGACTTATTAAAACGTGCGGGTTAAAAAGTCAAAAAATAAACAATTTTTTCAAACTTATAGGTTATTTAAAACAAGGTGAAGTACAAACACAGGGTGAACAACAACTAAGAAGTGTTTTTTAATGTCAAAATATAGAAATACAAACTTCGGACTTTATACCGTTTTCCAGCGTTTCAAGTTTCCCCCGGCTTATGAAAGCGTTCCGTGACATATATCTGTATGATCACATCATATATATGTCCAATCACATTATATATCTGTCCGATCCCATATGTCTGT
>BLSH010480231.1:939702-979940 GCA_018402905.1 Glandirana rugosa
CTTATACACATCTAACAATCTGATCGTAGAGCACGATCGTAGCGATCGTTGTTTTATGCAGAGCTTGATCTGCAACTCAAAGCAGCGGTATGTGAAATCTCTAATTTCTGCTATCTGTCCTCAGAGCAACAGCACAGACAGCAGTAGTAAAGTAATCTATCTCAGGATGCAGGATCAGGTCTTAAAATGGCTAAAATCTGTCCCTCACGCCGTCAGCTACCTTTCCCTATACTAACCCAAGGAGCATGTGACTGCAGCACTGTGACTCCAGCTTATAAAGAGGCTGGGTCACATGATGCACCGGCCAATCACAGCCATGCCATTAGTAGGCATGGCTGTGATGGCTTCTAAGGGCAAACCAGTGAAACGCTTGTTGATTGGCTGCCCTGCAGCTTCTCAACACGTGGAGTAAAATAGCAGAACCCCGGACCGAACCCGAACGATTTTTGAAATGTCCGGGTCCGGGTCCGTGCCACGGACACCCGAAAGTTCGGTACGGACCCGAACGTTACAGTCCGGGTTCGCTCAACACTATTCATAACTTTTCCACTGCTCCAGCTCTATTTTGTACTGCAAGCAAGGACACAGGTTTCCTTAGAGTTCTACATCTTTTACTGAAAGTTCACTGCTCTCATTCCCCAGGTTTTACAAAATAGTTCCTTATAATACTGCTAAGACAGTGGTAGGAAAGATAAAACTACTCCTACTGGAGGATTCCCTTTTATCAAACCAGATAACAGTAATGCCTCTTCCCTCTTCCTGCAATAACATATGAGTGACCCCAGATTTCTACTGATGCCTCAAGCTGTGATGACTACCACCTCCATATTTTTAATGGAGTACAAGTTATCAGAGAGTAAAGCCTCGTACACACGGGATGACGATCGCATACAACAGGTCGTACTAACGACCGTTGTATGCGATATCGATCGTTCGTATACTCGATTTGAACAGTCGAACATACAATGGTCATACAAGGGAGTTGTATGAGCAGACTAGAAAACCGTTGTATCGTGTGTACAGAGCAGTTGGTACAACAAAGTTGTATTGTGCAAAACACACATGCCCAAAGTCAGGAATGGCTGGATGCTAATTACATGCACCTGAACGTTCTTCTGCAGTCGTACGATTGTGTAGTGCAGTCAGTATGCTACATACAACAGCCAACATAGGATTTGACACGATCGTACGTGCGATCGTCGTCCCGTGTGTACGGGGCTTAAAATGATTTTCTCTCTTAACATGTTTTTTGAACTTCAACTGACAGTATAGAATGCCCAGCCACAACCATCAGTAGTCATCAGTCTGTACAGAACAGACTGGAATGTGTACAATTAAAACAAGATACCTAGATATTCTCTTTGATTGAGCTTTTCAGAATGCATCTTGTCCAGTAGTTGATGAAAACGCAGTGTTGGATCACTGACTAAAAGAATATCATTGGCCAGATAATATGTTTGTCTGATTTTGTAATAATTGGAGAGTTCCAATTGGTATGTGAAAGATGAGAATTGCATAAAAAGGGAGAGGGTCATGAGTTTGTTAGGTGGATACTAGGGTGGAAGAGCAGGGAAGTTGTGTAAGGTCATGTTGTAGTAGCTTGAAAATTATAAAGAAATGTAGACCCAGATTATCAAAAGCTTTGTACTTAGATGTTTGAAATGTATTATTTATCTAGATGGAACCCAGTGGAAAGACTATTAAATAGAAGTAGACTTAAAGAGCAAGAGGAAAATGGATGAACCTGGAAGTAGAGTTCAAGATGTATTGAAGTTATGCCAGTGTGTTTTTTGATAGTTCACTGAGGATGCCATTAAAACAGTCAAGCTGGGATATGATGGGGGCATTTTAAGACGTTGGAATATTGCGTGTTTGTTTAGCAGACCACTGTCAGTAACCATGAATCAGATGGAGGAAGAACAACCTTTTAATAAAATGGTAAAAATAGTACAAATAAATAGTAAATGTAGTCAAAACATAGACGGGGATCGGTAGCTAAAGTGGGCAATCAGAACAAGCCAGTAAATCAGGAAGCCAGAGATCAGTGTAGTTGGAGGCAGCAGACAGGATTAGGAACCAGAAGGGACGTCAGCCAGGCAAGTTTTCAACAGGAACACAGCAGAGAGTCTCCAGATATGTTTGACCAAGGCGAATGCACAGAAGGAATGAACTGGGCAGTTTGAATAGCCAGAAGGGGCTGGCTGTAGACTGGACTGTAGATGCAGGAAATGATCACCAGATGAGCCACTGTGGAATGATGAGTGCTGGCAATTGACTGACAGCTGAGCAACCTGGGCACTGAGAAGGGAGGGCTGAGAGCCCAGCCCTGACAACTACTAAGGAAAGATTGGTGGGCATCTCCACAGCTACAGTGACTAGCATGCAATAGATAATGATCTAGTTATGGCCATGTGCCTTCAAAAATATTGATGAGTTGATCTCTTTTGTGCTGGAAGACCATTGTCATTTGTTTGCAACTGTTTAAGAATTGTACCTTTTTGTAATTGCCAGTTCTTTATACCATTACTTTGTCCTGAACATCAAGGTTTAACAAACATTATTTATTCAGTTGCAAACTGTCTCCAGATTCTCAGTTGACCAGTAAACACAATATCACATTATCAACAACAGCAACTGTTATTTCAGGCAGGAAATCAAACTGGCGTGGCAGAAATATGGCAAGTTCTCTTTTACTTATAATACCATATTAACCACTTCAGCTCCGGAAGGATTTCCCCCTTTAGGACCAGAGCACTTTTTGCGATTCTGCACTGGGCCGCTTTAACTGATAATTGCGCAGTCGTGCGGCGTTGTACCCAAAAAAATTTTTTTTCCACAAATAGAGCTTTCTTTTGGTGGTATTTGATCACCTCTGCATCATTTCGGATCACCGCTATAAACAAACAAAAAAAAAAAAAACGACAATTTTGCAAAAAAACCCCCATATTTCTTACTTTTTGCTACAATACATATCAAAAAAATATATATAAAAAACAATTGTTTTAATCGGTTTTGGCGCTTTATATTTTTCCTCATATTTTTGGTAAAAAAAAAAAAATTGCAATCGGCGTATATTGATTGGTTTGCTTTAAAATTTGCAGAATTTACGAATGATGGGAATTCATTTATGGTTTTTTTTTTTTTTGTTTAATATATTTTGAGATATCATAACAACATAATTCTCCCTATTAATGTTATCTCTGTCCGGTGCTCATCACCATAGATATATGTTACAGGTCAAAACCTGCATTACCATACAGCGAGCCACTTGGAGTTGAGCATTAGTATATGCTTATTAATTGTTGTTAAAAAAAAAAAAGGGAAGGGGGGACGTCCGGCGAAGAGGGTGGGCCATTCTTCCTACAGAGATCTCTAGTTCTGTTGGTCCATAAAGGCCAGTAGCGCAGGGGATTCAAGAAACTGCTCCCAAGGGGACCAGATTTCCCGAAATTTAGACACATTGTCCTTATCTGCAGCTACCAACTCTTCCATGTGCATAGTATGATTCACTTCGGTGACCCATTCCCTAATTGACGGTATTGTTGTTGATTTCCAGTGTCTGGGTATCAAAGCTCTGCCTGCCATCAGTAAGAATCTAAATATCTAATTTTTCATGGAAGTAGATGATCCCTGAGTCAGAGATAGTAAAGCTACCTCTGGTGTTTCTGGCCATTTCTTACCTGTGATCTTGTAGCTTAAGTGAAAGATAATGGACCAAAATGGCTTTATTGCTGGGCAGGCCCACCACATATATAGGTATGTGCCACCAGTTTCGCCACATCTCCAGCATTTATCCGGTGTGGCTGAGTTGAATTAGTTTAATAGTTCCAGGCAGTGATACCATCTTGTTATTATTTTATACTTTCTCTCTTGTGATAAAGAAGCTAAAGTTGACTTGAATGTATTACAGAAGACTTTATCCCATTCTTCCCTGGTCAGTTTGATACCTTATTCTCGCTCCCAGTCTCGGGTATACAATGGTCAATGCGGGAAAACATGGACTTGGAGGATTCCATATATTTTAGAGTGGCTGTGTGTACATTTTTGGTTAGAAAGACATAACTCCTCGAATTTGGTAAGATGAAGCTGCTCCTTGCCCAATCCATCATACCAGTGACGTAATTGAAAAAAATAGAGCCAGTCTCCTCTTCTACTTCTGGATGGGCATATAAGCTCATTCAAGGGTCTCATTCCCTTTGAAGTAATTGCTTGTATAATAGGTGCAGGCTGTAATGGTTTCCAGCACAGGAATACCTCGTCGGACATCCCCGGAGGAAACCCTGGATTACCCAAAATCAGGGAGAGAGACGTGAGGTTATTCCATGTTGGCCTATAGCCCTGTCCCAGACATATAGGAGCGAGGAGAGCAGCAAAGTTAATTGTATAGCAGGTGGGCAATCCCTTGGGAGCACCCAAGGAAGAGAGGTCAATAGTGTTGGTGATAGATCTAACTCAAGAGTGACCCACAACTTAAAAGGGCCATGATTGAACCAGTCTATGATTCTATTAAGTATTGAGGCAGTGTAGTATAATTCCAGATGGGGCAGGCCCGCTCCGCCGGCATCTCTCTTCCTTACTAGAATATCATACCTAAGTCTTGCTGAGGTCTTCAGCCAGATAAACCTAAGTAGGATAGAGCGGGCTGATCTAAAAAATGAGCGTGGGATCCTCATCGGGATAGTTTGAAAGATATATAAAATTCTAAGTAATATGACCATCTTGAAGTGGGCCATCCATCCCAATCGAAGAATGATGCATTGAAGACCATCTCTTAAAGCATTGTTGCATATTATTCAAGAGTTGGCAGTCATTTAATTCATATAATGCTTGAAGTTGAGATGGTATTTGAACTCCTAGATATTTTATTGAATGACGTGCCCACTGGAATGGAAATTTTTGTAAAATTAAATCTCGATTATCTACAGTAAGTGATATGTCGAGGCAATAACATTTAGTAGCATTCCGTTTAAAGTGCTATAAATTTCAACTTTTTTCAGAAGTGAAAGAAAGGCTATTATCGGATTGGTAATATGAAACAGCAGGTCATCCGCGAATAGACTAATCTTATATTGTTTGCCAGCAATGCCCACACCTTGTATTGAATCATTTGAACGCAACGCAACCGCCAGGTGCTCCATGGCTAATATATATAAAAGTGGTGAAAGGGGACAACCTTGCCAGGTCCCATTGGGTATGCGTACTGACTCCGAAAGTAGGCTGTTTACCCTTATCCGAGCAGTCGGGCAAGAATAAAGGGCCATCATTTTATGTACAAATCCCGGAGGGAGACCAATTTGTTCCAGTGTTGCTCTCATAAATGCCCAGTCTAAGCGATCAAATGCTTTTTCCGCATCAATAGAGAGAAGACACAAAGGGATCTTACATTGTTGACAATAAGAGATAAGAGAGATTATTTTAATGGTATTATCCTGTGCTTCGCGCGAAGAGACAAAACCCACTTGGTCAAGATTAATAATTGATAGAATAACCATTTGTAATCTATAACGTTAATTAAAGACGATAGCTTGAGCATTCAGCTGGGTCTTTTTGCTCTTTGAGAATAAGGGTAATGCGGGCCTCTTGCTATTGTGAGGAAAAAGCATGTGATGCGGAGATCAAATTAAATGTAACCTCCATAATTGCAGCCAGGAGATCTTTGAACTTTTTATAGAAAGGGCCAGAGAAGCCATCTGGGCCTGGGCTCTTTCCAGGAGGAAGAGCCTTGATCTTTTGCATTATTTCCTCTGTAGTAAATGGATTATTTAACTCCGAAGCCTCGAGCTGGTCCAGTCTAGGCAGGATCGTGCTCCGTATATACTTAACCAACTTTTTGCATCCCCCCAAGCACCTATGGTTTATGGTAGTGTTTGATATATTATAGAGAGACTTATAGTATTCAAAAAATGTTGAGGCGATATCCTCAGATGTTTGTACCAGCCCCTTTTTCGGACATCTACGTTTGGAGATATATGTGCGTCCCGTTTTAGTGTGTACAGAATTAGCTAATGGTCAATTTTATTCCAAAACTCATAGCTAATTCTGTGGAGACGGTCTTTATGTCGATAGTACACCTGATCTAGTAACAGGAGGAGGTCTTTACGTTTCCTTTCCAATTGTTGGAAAAGGTTGGCCGTTGGCGTATGTTTATGGTTAGTTTCTAACCAGAGTAGTAGACCGGAGGCAGGGTCTATATATAATTTCTTTTTTCATTATGTCTATGTACAATTTTTAACTTTGTAGCAAAATGTTACAGTGTTGGTCCTTGTTTTTCAGAATTGCTAGGGGTTGTTTTTCAAAGTGATTTCTCAACAAAATAAAGCATAGAGATACGGATGGATGAGTGAGTTTGCTTTGAATATAAACAATGAATGAAATAGCGTGTTTGGTTTGTGGTGCTCAGATGCAGTGTAGGTTCACTTTAAATAGCTGTCAGATAGTCAGAAACAGGACACCATAGGCAAGTGAAATTTGAAAGCAGAGTTTCAGTGTTATCTAATAAGTATGACAGTTGGAAAAAAAGGAGGGGATAGGGAGAATGAAGGCCTTCCTGTGAGTTAACCTAGCCTGTCAATCCATACAGATTGACCAGTTAGACTGATTTCTATTTAACTTGTGGCTCAATGCAATTAGCAGTCAATGTTTTGCTGCATGATAAGAATTTGAAAGTATAAATAATTCATATTATTAGCTTAGCTTTATGGTACGTTGACTGCAGCTGAGCTATTGTGCCCACCAGTGAAATGTAACAATGCAAACTATCTCTGTGTTGTATTGACACAATTCAGTTTGAAGCTTAGTACACACAGGCTGACTATCGGCCAGTTCAATAGAAATTGGCCAACATTCGGTCCGTGTGTATGGCTGAACAAAAGGCTCATGACTGAAAAAAGTCTCCCATCTGGCTCCCGATCAGCGCTCTCTAAGAGCGCTTACTGAAGTGTTCTGGCAGGGGGGTCCCCCTGTCGGAACACAATAGAGATTGCTGTACTAACATTGGATTTTTAGTACAGTATCTCTGACCTGAGCTGTCAGTTTTTTTAACAAAATGACTTTGTTGAACGAAAAAAAAACTAGCAGTGTGTGTATGAGACTTAAGGAACTCACAAACATACAATTGGGTTTTGGAAATGTTTACTACCACCAAAAGGTTTTTTTTTTTACCTGATGTGTATAATAAAGGACACATATCCTACAATTACTTGTTAGTTACAGGGAAGGGAATATTTCAAATGGGATGTCCAGATTTACGGTACCCACAGGCATATGATGAATATGCTGGAAACACAGGACAATGCACTTTGTTTAAATTCAGTGATACAACTAGTTTGAACTCAGCAGAAAAACATCTCGTCAGTGTATCATATCAAGCCTATGTGGGTGAAGACTAATGTGTACATTTTGAATCAAGAACCAATTCAGTCAAACCTAAAGTTGAATAAAAAGCACAAACATTAATAATCATTAAGCTATTCATATCTAGAGATTTTCTTGTACTTTCATTGTTCATTAAGTCTTGAAATGTATTTAGTTTCCTAGGTTCAATTAAAATCAAATAATAAAACACAAACTTAATGCATACCTTATAGTTGTTATTATGCATTCTTTGCTTTATATAACCAAATAGTTTTTTTAAATCACTGAATATACAGTACCTTGAAAAAGTATTCATACCCCTTGAAATTTTCCACATTTTGTCATGTTACAACCAAAAACGTAAATGTATTTTATTGGGATTGTATGTAATAGGCCAACACAAAATGGCACATAACAATGTGGCACATAATTGAGAAGTGGAAGGAAAATGATAAATGGTTTTCAAATTTTTTTACAAATAAATATCTGAAAAGTGTGGTGTGCATTTGTATTCAGCCCCCTTTACTCTGATACCCCTAACTAAAATCTAGTGGAACCAATTGCCTTTAGAGGTCACCTAATTAGCAAATAGAGTCCACCTGTATGTAATTTAATCTCATTATATATTCAGCTGTTCTGTGAAGCCCTCAAAGGTTTGTTAGAGAATATTAGTGAACAAACAGCATCATGAAGGCCAAGGAACACACCAAACAGGCCACAGATAAAGTTGTGGAGAAGTTTAAAGCAGGGTTAGGATATATAAAAAAATATCCCAAGCTTTGAACATCTCAAGGAGCACTGTTCAATCCATCATCCAAAAAAGGAAAGAGTATGGCACAACTGCAAACCTATGAAGACATGGCCGCTCACCTAAATTGAAAGGTCAGGCAAGGAGAGCATTAATCAGAGAAGCAGTCAAGAGACCCATGGTAACTCTGTGGGAGCTGCAGAGATCCACAGCTTAGGTGGGAGAATCTGTCCACAGGACAACTATTAGTCATGCACTCCACAAATCTGGCCTTTATGGAAGAGTGGCAAGAAGAAAGCTATTGTTGAAAGAAATAAGTCCCATTTGCAGTTTGCGAGAAGCCATGTGAAGGACACAGCAAACATGTGGAAGAATGTGCCCTGGTCAGATGAGACCAAAATTGAACTTTCTGGCATAAAAGCAAAACGCTATATGTGGCAGAAAACTAACACTGCATATCACCCTGAACACACCATCCCCACCATGAAACATGGTGGTGGCAGCATCATGTTGTGGGGATACTTTTCTTCAGCAGGGACAGGAAAGCTGGACAGAGTTGATGGGAAGATGGATGGAGCCAACTACAGGGCAATCTTAGAAGAAAACCTGTTGGATTGGGGCAGGAGGTTTACCTTCCAGCAGGACAACGACCCTAAACATGCAGCCAGAGCTACAATGGAAGGGTTTAGATCCAAGCATTTTGATCTGTTAGAATGGCCCATTCAAAGTCCAGACCTAAATCCAATTGAGAATCTGTGTCAAGACTTGAAAATTGCTGTTCACATACTCTCTCCATCGAATCTGACAGAGCTTGAGCTATTTTGCAAAGAAGAATGGGCAAACATGTCACTCTCTAGATATGCAAAGCTTGTAGAGACATCCCCAAAAAGACTTGCAGCTGTAATTTCAGCAAAAGGTGGTTCTACAAAGTATTGACTTATGTGCCACTTTGTGTTGGTCTAGCACATAAAATCCCAATAAAATATATTTATGTTTTTTTGTTGTAACATGATAAAATGTGAAATATTTCAAGGGGTATGAATACTTTTTCAAGACACCGTATTACTGCACGGTTTCCATTGTCTCCCTTCTCCCTCAGTTTCTCTCCATCACTCAGCTAATGTGACCCCAGTGTTGACGGAGAGGGGCAGGGGAGGGTCAATCAAGGATGCTGTGCGGGCGATCAACACCCTTCTTATCAACACTGATGACATCACTGGTTGTTAGGACATCGGTGGATGAAAGTTTGAAATGGGGCACAATGAAAGCCTGTGGCTTTGTGTAACTAAAAGGCAGGCTTGATCCACCTTCTGGCTTGTATACATTTGTGGGCAATTTTTAGGCATTTTGCCAAGGCACCCCTGAAGAAGCCTCAAGGCACCCTGGTTGAAAAAGTTTGCTTTATACTCGCCTCTCTACCAGCAATCCTTTTTGCTGTCCCCAATTGCTTCTCCAGGTTTTCTTCAAATCAGGTTCAGCACCTTCAGCCATCTTGGTTGGCAAGCCCAAGATTACACAACCATTACATAGCTCCAATGTACTGTACTGTATGTCCTTGAAATGTTGCAGAATCTTACTTGCTATAAGGGAGCAGCAAAGGAGCAGTATCTTGCATGTCCAGCCAGCAAGGAGTGACACAGAAAAGGGTAAAGAGTCTGTTGATGATCCTATCCCTGGAAAGCTGTCACCAGTGACAGAATCACACATGTGACATCAGTCTAAGGAGGAGTGCAGAGGGTGAGTTGCTGCAATGCTCCCTCAAACCTGAATGTGTGCAAGAATCCTCCACTAACTAATGAGAAGAAACATAGAGTGACCTTCTCTATACTACTATATACAGGATAAAGAAAAGACTTTCACATTATCAACTTATCAGCATCGAAAAAATGTATTTTCCCCAAAAAACCTTACAAAACAATTAGCAATATTCTTTGGTCATTTTGGACCGTAGGCCCATACTGAGGACAAATAATAAGTACACTGACTTGTTTTGCTCTTTTTAGTGCTAGCATCCCCGATAGCAAGCAAATGAGCTGCACATTTGAAAATGACTGCCTAAGCTATTGCTAGACTTGCCAGGCTTCACAGGTTTGTTGCACAATTGCAGTAAGTCCGCATTGCATGACTCCAGATCAAATTTCTGTGCAAGCATTCTGCAAGTCCGCTGCAAGTACTGGTTCAGGTGTATAGTGCAATTGACATACCACCACAGGGGTCACTGTGACTTGCAGAGCTCTTGCTGTAGACTCACCACTGCAACTTTGCTCTTACTAGGGACTAGGTAGGGCCACGCAAATTTGCTACACATTGCAAAAGTGTCAACTAGAACATGTGCTTCAAGTGCTCTGCAAGTGTACAATTTGCCAGTGAAGCAAGTTAACAAGACTTACAATTCAACAATGTCACACATTTGTGGCAATTTATCCTTGCTATCTGGGATTTGGATTAGCAGTTTCAAGTCTATATCTTCAATCACTTCCTTGATGTAAGTTTCAGTTTTGATAGTACACTGTATATTGTTGCTCCGGGGAGCTGTTTTGCCATCTCCTTATACCTATCATACTCACATGGTATGTACCTTGTACACATGAAATTCCTTAGATTGTGGAAACTGTTTTGATGCAACCAAACAATTTTCTCAAGTGGTTTATACAGTACAACAAGCATGTCATAGTTACCAGAATGCAATATTTATTTGTGGAGATGGTGGCCTTTTAACCACTTGCTGACCGCCGATCGGCATTTGACGGCAGCAAAGTGGTTCGTTCCCGCAAAACGCCGTCATGCGACGGTGGCTGTGGGATCGAGCTTAGTGAGCGCGCGCGCGCCGCCGGAGGCGCGCCCGCACGCTCACTGTGTTCGGGGAGGGCCAGGGAGCGGGTGCGGTGGCTTCGATTGCCGCCGGCTACCCGCGATGGCCCCCCGAGCGGAGGAACGGAGGTCCGTGTATGTAAACACGGACCTCCGCTCTGTGTGAAGGGGGAAGGGCTGTGATCACAGCCTTCCTGTATAAGAAAGCTGTGACCACTTCCCTTCCCCAGATAGTGCAGTCCCCCTACAGTTAGAACACGCCCAGGGAACATAGTTAACCCTTAGAGCGCCCCCTGCAGGTTAACCCCTTCACTGCCAATGACATTTACACAGTAATCAGTGCATTTTTATAGCACTGATCGCTGTATAAATGCCAATGGTCCCAAAAAAGTTTCAAAAAGTCCGACATGTCCGCTGAAATATCGCAGTACCGCTAAAAATCGCAGATCGCCGCCATT
The DNA here is from genome assembly GCA_018402905.1 of Glandirana rugosa. Lineage (NCBI taxonomy): Eukaryota > Metazoa > Chordata > Amphibia > Anura > Ranidae > Glandirana > Glandirana rugosa. The sequence goes on from BLSH010480231.1 coordinate 951,073, forward strand.
ACTAGTAAAAAAAAAAAAAACCCCAAAAATGAATTCTCATCATCCGTAAACGCGACCACTTTTGCGCAAACCAATCAATAAACGCTGATTGCAATTTTTTTTAAGGAAGAATTAGGAAGAATATAAATCTGCCAAAAACGGTGAAAAAAAAATGTTTTTTTATTTTTTTTTATTTGTATTCTAGCAAAAAGTAAGAAATTTGGGTTTTTTTGCAAAATTGTCGCTCTTCTTTTGTTTATAGCGGCGATCAGAAATGACGCAGAGGTGATCAAATACCACCAAAAGAAAGCTCTGTTTGTGGGAAAAAAAAGGACGCAAATTTCGTTTGGGTACAACGTAGCACGACTTCGCAATTTTCAGTTAAAGCGACGTAGTGCTGAATCGCAAAAAGGGCTCCGGTCCTAAAGCTGGAAATCCTTCCGGGGCTGAAGTGGTTAAATGCTGGACTTAATTTATATTGCTTAATATATTGCTTAATCCTCACAGTTTTGTGCCATCTAATTCTAGTTCTGAAATCAACTGCTTCATGTAGTGGATAACTATGTTAGTGTAGTGGTACCCCCATAGGGGCTGCTGAATATTGTGGTTCACCTGTCACCCTGCTCAGCCCAGCATTCTTCTCTCATGCACTCTGAGACATAGAACAGTCCATGGCTTTGTTTTTTTTTTTGTTTTATTGCTCTAATACCCAGTAAGATTTAGCACAATTTGCTTGGGACTAGTATATACACCCCAGTCTTCTCTCCAGTACAACTCTTGCTTAAGACCTTTACACCATTAATCCTCCAGCACTTCACTCTTGCTGCAGACCATTACTCCTCCAGCACTTCACTTGCTACAATTTCCCAGACCAGTTAGCACTGCATGGGCCTGACACTAGCTCAGCCAGGCCTCAGTGAATTGCCCTTTGCAGGCAGGGACCCCGGGTCCCTATTGTGCAGAATGGTGCCGGTGCTAACTGTACATGGCTGATCCCAGTAAGCTCTCCTCACACCCTGCCAGCCCTCCTGGCTCACTGCCCCTCTTCCACAGTCCACTCTTCTGATTCTGCACCCATCTTTGACTGTATACTCCCAGTCCTCTCAGGTGTGCCTCCCCAGTCCCCCTGACTGTGCTTCACTCACCAGCCCTCTCGGCTGCGACCAGTTGTCCTCCCTGGAGCCTCTCAGCAGTGCACTGTCCCGCTATTCTCTCCTTGCTTTCTCTTGTGCCTCTGGTCCAGGACCTTTTCACAAGCTCTTGCAGTGGTCCCGATTGCATCCGAGCCCAGGCCCAAAGTCACCCCCCCCCCCAGACTGGGGAGCTCCCTCTAGGCCCTGACAGCCTCAGCACTCTTTTACTCCATCTCTTCCACCTGACAACTCCTCCCCAGCTGGGCTGACCCTGGGCCTGCCCCCTGCCAATCCAGGTTGGGAATTGGTCAGGGCTCCTCAAATTAGCCCAGGTGGCTACACCTCTCCTCTCCTCCTCTCTTTCCAGAGAACACCAGAAGCTTCTGGAAAGAAGTGGTAGGTCCTGATGACATCACCTGTGAGTCACCCAGCCCTACCCTGACCCGCTCCCAGCCCAGAATGAAAGCAAACAGGCCTAGCCACCAGCTTGGCCTGCCTCAATTTTCCTACCCTGCTGAAAAATCTATCCTCTAGCACCTACCTACCTAGAGGGTGTTACATTAGCAAACAGCGGAACTCTCCCAAGAGTGTTCATCCCCTTAATAAATTGGACATTTTGAGCATTAGCATAGACTGCTTTAAGTTGTATGGTGGGGCCTTCATGGAACAGACATGTTTTCCTAGCACAACACAAGCTAATTTATTTGTTACACTTTAGTGTTGTGGTGCGTTAACACACATTGCTAATGTAGCCATGTGCACCCTTGAGAGTGGCTGGTAGTAGTGGTTCACCTTATAGCTGCCCTCAATCATACCATATTTCACACATCCGTAGACACTGACCAGGTCGGCTCTTGTTTTTGTTGTTTTATTTAGGGGAAATAACTTGGATGGGGATAAGGGGTGACTGTGGGATGCCCAAAGAATTATAGTACACAAAGTCCATATACACTCCTGTATATGCACATTTCACTGCAGACCGTCCCTCTGCAGACTATTACTCCTCACAACTCTCCAGCACTCAACTTGCTGACTGTTTCTCCTACTGTTCTCTCTCCAGCACTGAACTTAGTAACTCAGCACAACATTACTTCTCTCCAGCACTGCACTTAGTTTCCAGCTTTAAAGGAAATGTACCAAGCTTCTCCATTCCTTTCTTTTCTCCGCGACTAGCACATGGCGAGGCCTACACTCAGCAGAACCTCCGAAACACCCATTGCAGGCCATGCATCAAGGGCCCCTGAATATGTAGCAAAAAGTACTTGAGTGCTAGCCGGGCCTTTGATGGACTACAACTCCCAGCCCATCTCTCTTTCAGGTCCCACCAACCTGCCTTTCCTCATTGACTCTCCTTTCCCCAAGGCTCCCACAGACTGTCCACTATTCCTCTCCCAGCCTGCTCCAGCACTTTCTCTTGCAGTTCCCAGGGACTGTCACTCACCAAACCCGTGGATCACTTTAAAGTCTCTCACTGTGTAGCACCTCCGCTGTTCTCCTGTTCCCTGTGCAACTCCAGGAATCACCACTTTCCTGGCTGCACCCGAACCTCAAGGCCCCAAGGTCACCCTCCCCAGACTGGGGCGACCTCCTGGGTAGAGGGCCTCCACAGCGCCTCTGCTACATCTCCAGACTTCCACCCAAAACTTCCCCCCGATTAGGCTGACTCCGAGTATTTAAGGAGGCCTGCCCCCTGCCAATCCTGCTTGGGGATTGGTCAGAGCTCCCTAAAATACTCCAGATGGCTCCACCTATCTCCGAGCTCTCTGACCAGAAACCCTCCCTAGGTTTCTAGATAGAAGTGGGAGGTTCTGGTGACCTCATCTGTCAAGTCTGGTCAAGTCAAATTTTACCTCACCTAGCAAACCCTGCTAGAAAGATGCACCTATACTATGGGGGCACTACACTAAGGCTCTAGATGAAGTTCATTCAAAGTTCCACTGAGCCAAAGTTAAATCTGTGTTGCTAGGGGCCACCACAACAAAGAATAACATTGAGCCCCATGTTGGGCACTGAAAATGTAGCACCTCCCTGACCTCCAAAGGCTAGTGGATCCCCAGGTGGGCTAGCATTTCACTTCAGGGTGTAGTCCTTGGCAATAGTGGAGCAAAGTGTACAGATGGTCACCAGTCATATTTCGATGCAAAAGAATAGAAATGTTCTCCTTGCTGGAGGCTCTGACATGAGGAAGCAAAACCCTGCCTATACCAAGATGGCCACCTCCACACATAGACACAGGGCAGAACAAGGTGTGGTAAGTCAGTACTGGAGAAAGACCATCTGCAGGGAGAGCAGAAGCAGAAGCAAAAAAAGTCCTTTGCCTTCTATCTGCCTTTTATTGGGCACAGCTCAGCTCCTCTTCATTGAATGGTGTTTTCTTCACTATACTCATTTGTTGAAGCTTTAGTTAGGATTAAGGGCTCATTTACACTTGCGACAGCCCCTGCAGTCCTTCTGAAAAGTGACTTGTGATGGATTGCTTTTCAGAGAGCAGTTGATAGGCAGCTGGGATGCAATCTGTGTCTTCCTCACCGACTGTTTTAATCCTAAAATGGCTGCACTACCTGCATTGCACACAATATCAGAGTGGTTGCTGCCCAGACTCATTCACTTGATCGGGTCACGTTTTGAGGTTGGTACTGCCGAACGTGACAGGGGGCACCATTTTTTGCTATGGTATGTGTACAGCTCCCTCAGGTCCCTGTGTAGGATTAAGAGTGGCAGTCAGTGGGCAGTAAAACCACAGTTCAAATACCTACTTTTATTTCCCCCAAGCTGCAAATGTGACCAATGTCATTTATACAGCGATCAGAGCTAAAAATAGCCATTGATTACTGTCTAAATGTCACTGGCAGGGAAGAGGTTAAACTGTAGGGGGCAATTAAGGGGTGAAGTGTTTTCCCTCACTGTGTTCTAACTGTGTGGGGGCTGGCCGGGGCATGACAGATCTAATGGTTCCCGATTACTTCGAACAGTAGATCTGTCATATGTCCCCTGACAGAACGGAGATCTGCCGTGTTTACACTGGCAGATCTCCGTCTGCCTCGGTAACAGGCAATCGCGGGTCGCCGGCAGACATCGAGTCCGCCCAACCCGTGGGCACGAGCCGCCGTACAGGTACACTGCTTTGCACAACAGTGCCAACCTTAAATTGCCATACAAATATATATTTGAAATAAAATATTTTTTATTTTTTGGCAATAGAACGGTGTGGACATATGTCTGCCAGTCACTGGCTGTGTCACACCCCTCCAGCCTGTGTCTTAGAATAAGAGGGGGATAAAGTCTCCATTAATCTACATGCAATATCCCATCCCCATTGTGTTTAGCTGGTTAGTGGACATGGAGAAAGAGGGAGGAAGTGGGATGTCATTAACCACTGTGTATAGGCCCACATGTGTGAACAGCGTGCAAAACACCACTTTAGTTTTTTATGATGTGGGTTAAGTGAAACTTTAAGAGAGATATAAGTAAATATCGGTCGCCCTCAGCCTAACAGACTCACTCATAAAAAGAATGTTACTTTTCATTGGATTGAAGCTTTTAAACACATAATACTGTTTTGGGGTAACAACAATAGTAACAACAGAATAGAACAGTATAGTGCCTACAGTAGTTTCAGTGGCATCGGTCATTGCAATGGTCAGCTTTAAGTTAGTATTCTTTCTCTCTATTTTGCTTTGCCTCTTTTTAAAAATGTACTGTTGGCTTTTCTCTTTCCTCAACTAGTGTTACAGCAATCTCTCTCTTTCGTATTTGCTTCTTCCCCTTTCTCATCTTTTTTTGCATAAAACACTTTTTTTTTTCTATTTTTGTCCTCATGCACATAAACATCTAGAGGATGCAAAGTTGCCTAACGTAAAATTCCATGAACTTGCCCAAGTGAATAGCTATATGTGGTCCTACTTGTGTAAATGCCAATACCACGCATGGGCATATAGCATATTTCCCTGAATGCACTACTTTCACATTGGAGGAAACATGTTGTATGCACATGTGTGGGTAGATTCTGATGCAGAAGCCATGGACATTTACACAAGTACAGTCACGTATATCCATTCACTTGTATGGGTGACTTTATGAAGGTGTGTCAAAGAACTAGCAATTTGATGCTAGAGGACTTTGCAGCCTCTAAACAACTAGGTGCATGAGCTCTTTATGCACCTGGCTCTGAGTCTTCCACTTCAGCCTGATATTGCACCACCTGCTTTCAGCACCGTCTCCTCTGTCAATTTTTTTATCAAGGTGGTGCTCAGGCATGTCCAGACAAAACCGCCTTGTAGGCTGGGCTTCCACCAAAGTACCCAAACAGAGAGTAAACACACACAGTCTTTAGTGCACAGAAATGAACTTGTATTAGTCTGTACATGTTGCCAGTTATCAATCATAGACAGTTCTCTGGGCACCAGTATAAGTCCACATTCATAACTGTGAACAGACCTGTTAGCATTAACATGTGAGAACTCCAGCAGGGTTTCCCGGCGATTAGCTGCATGGAGCAGCCCCATTGAAAGCACTGGGGGGGGGGGGGGTGACAGCAGACAGTCTGCATCCAGGGCTGAGCATTCACAGGTGACCGCTGCATAGCAATTATATGCGAGCGGCCACGATTAGCTGCGGGAACCAGCAGCCTCCCTTTGCTTTCAATGTGGCTGGCTCCCGTAGATGATCACCAGGATCCCCCGCAGAGGTTCTCACATGTAAATGCTGTGGAGCTCATTCACAAGTGTGAATGTAGCCTAAGGCAGTCCAGAGTTTGTAATATCACAGTATTATCAATCTTTTATTAAATTATCTATTATAGGAGCATATCTTCCGCTACAAGGATGGCAGCATAAATTGTACCCGATCCGTACTATTTTCACTTTATGAGGGGACCTCTCACTTATTTCAGCCTTGGTGAAATAGCCCACAGAGAAGGAGTTCTCCCTCGGCTGTCCTAACTCGTGGTTACTTGTCCTTAGTCTACCACTCACTCCAGGTGCACCCAAATGATGCAGACCACCCTATTTATAAGGTCCTTCACGTAGCCAGCTGACTAGCCAGCTCGATCCCCCACTCTTTTACCCCCACTGCTAGGATCCATGTCAACAGCAGGCTGTGCATGCAGCAGCCGCCGCTTCCCTGCTGTGCAGCTTCAGTGCAGCTCTGTGTGTGAAAACCCTTGCTTGCTTCCCCTCCCTCCTGGCAAGCAGCAGAGGGATCAATCATGAAAGGCTGGTGGAGGATCTTGGGGACATGTAGTAAGACATGTCCCATGTAGGACATATCCAGGCTATAGAGGACACAGCTTCCTCTTGCCGTGAGGGAGTCTGGTGACTGTGCATCTCTGTCCAGGGTGCACACCACTGCTGCATATTGGTGGATAGGTGCATAATGCTGAGTTTAGTAATGCCAAAAAGCATTGACCATACAGCCATCTAGTAGCCTGACTTGTGGGACTGTACCCATGTGCACCATGGTACAACTGAGCCCCAATGCTAGCCAGCTGAAGAGTTAAGAATAAAGAATGTCCCGTTACAGCTGTTACATAGAGACCTTTACCTTTTGCTTATGCTAAGAGGTACCTCTCAGGGGACATTGTAGTATATCCTAGTCATTTTCCTAGAGTGCACTCTAAATTAGGTAATGCTTATATGCACTGTTTATTGCCAACTTTGCTGATTCATAAGTTAAGTCCGGTCTAGTGGTACAGAACTCTATTCTAAGTTGAAGGAGAAAACGGAGTTGGCAGCGCAAACACGGGAGTGAGGGTTGGGGGAGCCCGGACAGATTGAGGCTGCGGGCTCTTGGGGGGGGAATATTCAATTTCAATTTCAATTTTTTAATAACATCTTTTATCATACACCCTATTTTTATCATATACCAAAAATCCACAAGAATAGCGAGCACCCTCCTGGCAGACCAATTGTAGCAGCCATGGGTAGTATCACCAACCCGTTTTCACAATATGCTGACACATTTCTACAACCCCTGGCCCAGGACTTACCGGCCTACATTAGAGACGGAACCGACCTCATGGAGAAAATCCACCACTACAAATGGGAATCCACATGCAGATGGATCGCATTGGATGTCAACTCCCTATATACATCAATACCACATGCCGTTGGCATCAGAGCCATATCCCATTTCTTATCCAGCAGTGACAATATCCATCCAGAACAAGCAGAGTTTATAGTGCAGGCAGTTCAATTCTGCCTCACACATAACTATTTTGAGTTTAATGGCCAGTTTTTTCTCCAACTAATGGGCACAGCGATGGGCGCAAATTTTGCACCGAGCTACGCCAACCTAACCATGGGCCATTGGGAGCTCACCCACATTTGGCACAACAACCCGTTTGCCGCCCACATAATATTTTACGGTCGATATATAGACAATATTTTAATCATTTGGGACGGTACAGACACATCAGTACAGCAGTTCACTGACTATTGCAATAACAACAAGTTTGGCCTATCATTTACCTCCTCCAACGCCGTCGATGAGATTGCCTTCCTGGACCTGACCCTGTTCCACCAAGGATCCACCATCATGGCTAAGAATTATACCAAACCAACAGCCAGGAATTCATACCTACACTTTCAAAGTTGCCACCACCCAAGGTGGATCAAAAATATACCAAAGAGCCAATTCTGTAGGCTCAGGAGGAACTGCACACTAGACAGTGACTACCATCTTCTCAGCAAACCCTTAACTGAAAAATTCATCCAGAAGGGTTTCCCGCCTGACCTGGTCGCAAAAGCCCATGGAAATTGTACCACTCTCCCCTACACCACCGCTCATGCCGCCCGTCAACAAAACACCAACTCCATCAGATTCACCACCCAGTTTCACAACCAGCACAAGAAAATGGAAGGAGTCATCAACAAACACTGGCCTATACTTTTGGAAGACCCACATCTAAAAACCATCCTACCACCCCACCCCAGTGTAACCTACCGAAGAGCCAGGAACATCAAAAGCAAGATAGCTCCTAGCAAGCTGAAAGCACCTCCCAAAAAAGGCCCTAACCAGCTTTGCCTCGTCCCATTGGTGGGCATGTACCAGTGCAAGAAAACACTATGCCTGACCTTTAAACATGTGAACCATGGGCAGAAATATTTCACCATCAAAGGCAAAACATACCAGAACTCTCAATTCTTTAATTGTTCCACGGACTTTGTCATATACTGCCTTTCATGCCCCTGTAATCTATACTATGTGGGTCGTACCATCAGGCCCCTAAGACAGAGATTTGGCGAACATCGCAGATTGTGGAAGGAGGCAAAGATAACCATAGTGTGCCCAGACACTTCCTGACACACCACGACCAGTCATCAGCTGAACTCAAAGTATGGATAATTGAAGCCATACCCAATATCCTACCACCAGCAGAACGGTATAAAAAACGATGCCAACAGGAGATGTATTGGATATATCATTTAGATCTTTTATCACCAGGAGGACTCAATGAGGAAATTGACAGTAACATCTTCATCTGATGAACTAACACCTCAACAGCATCCACCTCTGACCATCCAGCCTGAAGAACTACAGCAGGTCCCCACAGCCCCAAACTTCTTTTACATCTTTTTAATCTTTTTAGATCTCTTTTTAACTCACAACACATGCCGGACGCCTTAGGGCACCCCCCATCCTATACCATCAACAGCTAAACATGCCCTCAGCTGAGTTTCATCTGCTTCACCCATAATCCCTGCTGCCCCCTTTTGTACCTTGGCACCCCCGCACCAGTGCCTCCATAATTTCCTTAGCCACTTGCCGACGGCTGACCGGAAAATGACGGCGACAAAGTGGCTCTGTAACGCAAATCGCCATCGGTGGCCGCGAGATCGAGCCTAGTGAGCGTGCGCGCGCCGCCGGAGGCGCGCCCGTGCGCTCACTGTGTTCGGGGAGGGCCAGGGAGCGGGTGCGGTGGAGTCGATCTCCGCCGGCCACCCGCGATGCCCCCCCCGGAGTGAAAGAACGGAGGTCCGTGTAATTAAACACGGACCTCCGTTCTGTGAAGGGGGAGGGGCTGTGATCACAGCCTTCCTGTACATGGAGGCTGTGACCACTTCCCTTCCCCAGCTAGGGCAGTCCCCCCACAGTTAGAACACGCCCAGGGAACACAGTTAACCCTTAGAGCGCCCCCTGCAGGTTAACCCCTTCACTGCCAATGGCATTTACACAGTAATCAGTGCATTTTTATAGCACTGATCGCTGCATAACTGCCAATGGTCCCAAAAAAGTATCAAAATGGTCCGACATGTCCGCCCCAATATCGCAGTACCGCTAAAAATCGCAGATCGCCGCCATTACTAGTAAAAAATAAAAAATAAATAAAAACCCCAAAAATGAATTCTCATCACCCGTAAACGCGGCCACTTTTGCGCTAACCAATCAATAAACGCCGATTGCGATTTTTTTATCGCAAATATGAGGAAGAATATAAATCGGCCAAAAACGGTGAAAAAAAATGCTTTTTTGTATTTTTTTTTTGGATTTGTATTGTAGCAAAAAGTAAGAATTTTGTGTTTTTTTGCAAAATTGTCGCTCTTCTTTTGTTTATAGCAGCGATCAGAAATGACGCAGAGGGGATCAAATACCACCAAAAGAATGCTCTGTTTGTGGGAAAAAAAGGACGCAAATTTCGTTTGGGTACAACATCGCACGACCGCGCAATTGTCAGTTAAAGCGACGCAGCGCCGAATCGCAAAAAGGGCTCCGGTCCTAAAGCTGGAAATCCTTCCGGGGCTGAAGTGGTTAATGTATATATGTCCACATATGGGTTGCATATTCTAGTCATTATTGATAATTTCTTTTATAGATATATTTTGTATATCCCATATATGATTCATATCATTTGCTCTCTTTTTTAGAGAAATTTTATGCAATATATAGGGATGTGGTATCTCATTATAATAATCTTACAACAATTTTATATCATTTTATATTTTATATTTTATATATTTCATAAAAATACCAGTTCTTACCTGCCATCATTTAAGGCATTTTATCTAGAATTATTAATTCACTAATATCGTATTTTAATGTTGTCAAAAACGCTGGAATATTCCTAAAACGTGTCTAAACAATTTTATATGATATTTTATATGGTATTTTATATGGTATTTTATATTTTTCATTGTATTTTATATGGTCTCATAGCTCTCACTGTAACATTTTTTTATATATATATTTATTTATATATTTGCCATTTTGCACCATCCCTCCCCCCACGGTTGTCAGCCGTCCATCAGCACCAACTTTCCAAGGAGGTGTAGCTTGAACATTAACCCCTCCCACCTTGTACCCCTTAAAATGCCCCCCACCACCATTGACAAACATTCACGGCCTGAAGAAGGGGCGGAGCCCCGCAATGCGTCGCCGTTTCCAGCTGCCCATTGGACGAAGAGGACCACCTGCATCTGCCCTGCACGGACCGAACAGACGCCCGAACGGTCGTTAGCGCCAAAATCCACCGGAGCCAGAGGAGGAGACGCCGGGATCCACCGACGCCGCCCCCCCAGCCCACCACCGCCAGGCAGACCAGGACCTCATCCCAGCAGCCATTCCAGATAGACCAAGGACAACCATAGCCAGCAGTGGCTGACACTGCAATGCGCACCTGCATACTACCATTGTGAGTAGTTTTAATCTTGTTTAATAAATTTTATTTTATACACTACTGCACTTAGAGGCGCACCTTTCTTGTTCTCTATTCTAAGTTAGCTTGGCATAGTGATTATACTGTCTGGTGGACTATGACTGAACCTACCTTCTGTGTGCTAATTTATGCTCAAGCCACCAGTTATTCTAGCCCGTACCAATGCATTGAGTTAATTTACCACTAAACAGTCTGGTGTCTTGTACTAACTCACAGCCAAGTTAAAGGTATCTATGCTTGTGTTCTTATAAGTGCTTGAAGTGAATTTCGCTAAACCAGGTATGTCAGAGGGGATGAGTTTGTTCTTGAAGTCGAAGTGCAGAACAGAGGCTCCCCATGTATGCAGTATATGCCGCTGCAAGGCAGGGCATGCCTCTACCACCTAGGATTGGTTGTCTGCTTTGACATCTTTCTGGTGGGATAGCGCTGATGGGTTTGAACTCTGAACACACCTTAGCCCATTACTATTGTTTAATGATCCTGACACATATGGGCTTTTAATGTCCTCTGTGGTCATTCCTCCAAAATGCTTCACTGTCCAGTAGGAGTGAAGTTGGTGTTCATCGCCACCTCTGGGTTTTATGAAGGTTATATAAACTATATGGGTTAATATGAAAATCACACAAGAGTGAAAATCACAAACTTTTGTTCAAAAATTGCAATTTTGCTACTAGAAATAAAGAACAGCATATAATTATCTGCAAATCTTTTTTCTTTGGTCAGCTAGATCACAAGAGCCAAAAATTTGAAACATGGATAACCTATTCCATTTTTTGGGGGGGAGTTGGCACATGTACCTCATGGCAGTGTCCAACTTTCCATGCCTTTAGCTTGATAAACTTCAATGGGATTGGCTGTAAAGTTCGCAAACATTTTCTCATCCCTATAGTCCAATGCTTCTCACCTTTTCTCAGGGGCCTTGAATTTGGAACATGTGCCTTATATAAGTCAGCATGCCTGTCCCTACGCTTAAGCTATCACCTCCTGAAAATCTAAAAAGCCTGCAAAGCCAGGCATAAATGCATTCCAGCACTTGTGCTTCCTGATAGCACGCAATAGTCAGATAATAATAATCAAAGGAAACAACTTCTTTTCCAAATCTGGTTTTCCAAAACATCATTGTGCATGGTAAACTCATACAATAGTCTAACGCTGTCAAGCTCAATCTGCCTTGTCCATATATTAAACTCAACTTCGCCAGAACATTGTGCCTACTTGGCAAACTTTCTCTACCACCACCTGCTCACATAAATCAACCAAATCGTGTTATGTGAGCCATGAAAGATGGACCCAGAACAGGATGGATGTTTGAATTAAGACATGTGGACTAACACAAGCTTATTTTTGTAATGTTCATTATGTTTTCTCAACCCCTATTTTTAGCATTATTTTTCCCTCTGCCACCCTCCCTACTCTTTACTGGAAGCAGCATGTACTCCTACGTATGTCTGCAGTTTCTAAGCAACCAGCTTCAACGTGAATACCGATTGGATCAGCCAGCAGGATGAACACTAAGGATGTTACACACACATAAAAAAAAAAAAATAGTGTGAGGATTACAAAGAAAGCGTGGAAAGGAAGTGTAGGAGGTAAAATGAGCAAAGAGAGACTGAACTTGAGAGAAAAAAAGATGAAGCAACATGGAGCAAAGAACAATAACAAATGACTTGGGTCTAGTCACTTGTATTTGACCAGAACGTATAGTCATGTCCCTTCCCTAAGAGATGAATGTCTTACAAAATTACACATGGATTTCCAAGTATTGGCTACGCTTTTAAATGTCTGTATTATATTTACTCTGTATTAGGTTGTCCACCTTCACCTTGCAGACACACAGATAACTGGAACATTTTAAAAGGGATAATATTAATATTTATATCGGTCCCTAGCCCCATTGGGGAAATAATTCCTAACTTCTTGTCCTTGTGACACCAGTACAAGAAATAGGGGATTAGGATGTCAATAAAAGCTATAGGAGCTATTCAATAAGGCATTTGCCACACATTTCTTGTGGTGTGAAGGTAGCCAGAAGCCTTGCAGCAAATTCATGAAAACCCTGCAACATTTTCATTGTTAGTACTGATACATGCGACAAATTGAAGCAGTTCTTATTCCCAACACTGTATGAATTTATTGTTGAGAATGATTTATTGAAATATCACTATGTTAGCGATAAGGAAAGTGAAAGTAAATAAGACTTAAGTTACTTAAGTTAGTTGGCATAAATTGTTCATTGTGTTGTGTAATTATGGTTGCAGTTTTGAGACAATTGTGTAACAAAATTTGCCCTTTGATTTCCTCTGAAACTGATAAAATAATATTTCCATAACTTCTTCAATTAGCTTCTCTTGCTGTAAAACTCAACAGGAAAGATGCTTGCGATAGACCTGTCAGAGTAGCAACAGATTCAAAAACACCTTACCAACATGTACAGGAATTGCAAGCACTACTATTTGGCGTACTGCCGCAAGACAGATTTCCAAAGAATATCTATGACACTCTTTATAAATTCCAGGGATTGTCCAAACATTCATCACTTGCATTCACACCTATGCAATTTGGTTTTGAGTGTTTATGCAGTGCTTTTTGCTGTGCATTTTGCAGGTATTTTTACTGTGATTTTACAGCACTTTTGTCACGTTTTTGCCACGATTTGCGTTTTGCGTTTTTTTATGCTTTTTTTTTGGCAAATTTTTTGTTGGGCAGATTAAAAAATTCCTAATGCAAATTGCCGTAAAACACAGTAAAAATGCACTACATGCTTTTCTGCAGCTTCTTCACTGAAGTCTATTGAACCAAAAAAGCAAATAAAGTACCGTTTTGTGTTTAACTACTTCAGCCCCGGAAGGATTTCCCATGTTAGGACCAGAGCACTTTTTGCGATTCGGTACTGCGTCGCTTTAACTTACAATTGTACGGTCGTGCGACATTTTACCCAAACGAAGTTGGCATCCTTTTTTCCCCCACAAATAGAGCTTTCTTTTGGTGGTATTTGATCACCTCTGCGTCATTTCTGATCACCGCTATAAACAAAAAAAGAGCGATAATTTTGCAAAAAAAAACAATTTTTCTTACTTTTTGCTAAAATACAAATCCAAAAAAAAAAAAACATTTCTTTTCATCGGTTTTGGCCAATTTATATTCTTCCTCATATTTTTGGTAAAAAAAAATCGCAATCGGCGTTTATTGATTGGTTTGCACATAAGTTGCCACGTTTACAAATGATGAGAATTCATTTCTGGGGTTTTTTTTTTTTTTTTACATTTTTTACTAGTAATGGCGGCAATCTGCGATTTTTAGCAGTACTGCGACATGTCGGACCATTTTGATACTTTTTTGGGACCATTGGCATTTATACAGCGATCAGTGCTATGAAAATGCACTGATTACTGTGTAAATATGATTGGTAGTGAAGGGGTTAACCTGGAGGGAGCACTGTAAGGGCTAACTGTGTTTCCTCAGTGTGTTCTAACTGTATGGGAGCTGGACTTGCAGGTGGAGTGATCACAGCTTCCATATAAAGGAAGCCTGTAATTACAGTCCTTCCCCATCTGTCAGAACGGAGATCCGTGTTTACATTCACGGACCTCCGTTCTTTCACTGCGGGGGAGCCATCACAGGTAGCCGGCGGAGATCGAGTCAGCCCTACCCACTCCTTGGCCCCCCCGGAACACAGTTCCATGCGCTCACAATACTAGTTGTCAGGTGATGGCGGTTTGCGATAACGAGCAACTTTGCCGTCGTCAATCCACGGTGGGCAGTTGACAAGTGGTTAAAAAAGTCCCTGACCCTTTCCAAAAATGCAGAGGCACAAAAATGCATTGATGTGAATGCGTTCCACAGGAACCCATGTTAAAAATAATGTCCTGCAAAAAGTAGGAACAAAACACATTGGTGTGAACCAAGCGTAATACAGGTCAGCTCGCCTCTCAATGCATTATCCTGAGTGTGTTTTGTGTGTTCTTGCCTGGGAAAAAGAATTTTAACAGAAATAAACTCAGTCTGCTGGTCACATGGTATACTCCATTAAAACGCAGTGAAATGCACTAAATTACTGCCCTAAGTGCTCTGTGTTACATTTAAATAGATCTAAATCCTCAGTGTATGATATTTTGTATGCATGTGTACTGTGTATCATTTTTTTATTTCAATAATTTTTATTGTAAAGTGAAAAGTTTTTAACATTTGTAGTAAAGCCACATTGTGTATTACTGTACCATCAAATTCTTAAAAAATTCAACATAAGTAAACATACGTCTTTTGGCCTAATTGGCCATCACTGCTTGCTCGTGTGCTTCGGAAGTCGATGTCAACAAGCACAACACCATTTTAGAGAGAGAGGCCCCTGGGATGTACGAGGCTATTCTCGTTGCTACGAGGTACCATCTGAGCAGTACCTTGTAGTTAGCCTCTATTAATGGGGCGTTTATATATGACTTAGACGCGTTCCCAGACATTTTGAACCATTCCTCTAGAGTGAACGTTTCGCCCAAATCTTCTTCCCGTTTCATCATGTGGAATAGTTTGTCTGATTTGGAGGTCAGCATACCATAAATTTTGGAGATATGTCCTGTGTGTTTATCGATGAACCTACACAAGTATTACATGGGGGCGAACGTGGCTAAATCAGCCTTGTGTTGTAAGACTTGCATAAAATGTACTATTTGCACATAATGATACATTTCAGAGTGTAGGAATTGGTATTTCTCTTGAAGGGTTCCCTTTGATAATATCCCCTTGTGGTCACAGAGATCGGCTATTCGCAATATACCCTTATTAGACCACCAAAGCAAGGCGGTTGAGGCCTGGGTGAAGTCTGGATTGCCAACTAGAGGGGCTATGGGAGTATGTGGGGACCTGAAACCATGGGGTTTCATTAATCTATCCCACAGGTTCAGAGAGAATGAGAGTGTAGGGCACATCACGATTGGTCTATTTTTAGATCTCCAAAAAAATGGATAGAGAGAAGATTCAATCTTCATCCAAGTGGGTTGAGGGGCTGAGGAGTGATTAACGGGCTAGCTGTGACAGTTGGGTTGCATGGAGGTATCTGATTAGGTCCAGAACTCCCAGACCTCCGCCCAGCTTAGGTGTGTAAAGAGTCCTTTTGTTCACCCGAGGTCTCTGTGTCCCCCATATGAATTTCAAGACCTTAGCTTGGAATTTATGTAAATCTGGCATACTTATTGCAATAGGCAGGGTTCTAAATAAGTATAACAGCCTTGGCAGGAGGTTCACCTTGAACGAGTATAGTCTACCGAACCATAACGGAGGATTCTTAGTCCGTCTTTGGAGATCAGCCTCCAACTTGCTATATAGAGAGGGATAATTAGTACGGTATAGCCTATCCAATGTAGGGGTTAGAAATATTCCCAGATACGGGAGGGCCCTGGTCTGCCTTTTAAAGAATGATTTTTGTAACTGTGCTACAGTATCTGCGTCTAGCAAAAGGTTAAGGGCGATCAATTTCGAATGATTGACAGAAAGACCCAATATGATGGAGAAGTGACGCAATGTTTGATATAAGTTAGGAAATTATGTGATCGGGGATGACAGCAGCAGGTGGATGTCGTCTGAGAACATTGCACACCTGTGTTCGAGATTACCACATTTTATCCCTTTTATATGTTCTCCAATTTTGATTCCCAAGGGTTCTAATGCCCATAAGAATAAATTGGGGGACAGCAGACACTCCTGTTGAGTATCTCTGTGAATATCTATCGGGCCCGATACGTATCCCTTGATCTGGAATCTAGCTGTGGGTGTGCTATAAAGGGTCTGCAATATAGTTAAAAATTTCGGACCAAACCCATATTTTTTCAACACGTAGATTAAATAATCCCATGACAAGGAATTGAAAGCTTTACAAAGATCCAGTGAGAGCAACGTCCCTATCCAGGATCCACAGTTATCCCAGTTTGATTGTACTGCTGAGATAACATTTATTAGTCTTTGGGTCTGATCAGGCGCTTGACGGTGTGGTACAAACCCCACCTGGGCCGGGTGGATGTATCCTGATAAAAAAGTATTCATTCTATTTGCTTGGACTTTTGTCATTACCTTGAGATCCACATTAATTAGTGAAATGGGGTGATAATTCGCAGTCCCCATGATCCTTCCCTGGCTTGGGAATGACATGAATAAAGGTCGCATTTTCATGTGTGGCTAAAGCTGCACCTTTCTTCATGTCATTAAAAAAGGAGCATAGGTGAGGTATCAGCAATTCCACATACTTTTTATAATAGTGTCCCAAAAATCCATCTGGACCAGGGGCCTCTGAGTGATGCAAGCCCCTACCAATTTGTTTATTCATTCATTTGTTCTTTTGCTAGCTTGGGTATCAGCAGATCCCTGAAAAATGTATCAACTAAAAGGGGGGGGGGGGGGAAAGCTCTCGGGTAGGCATACAATTCGGAATAGAAGGCATGAAATTGCCACACCACCAGTTGTGGGTTCTGGGATGTTTTTCCTTCCCGCGTTCGAAGTTTCGGAAAGGCTGGATTGAAAGAGGGGGGTGTGAGCTTCCTAGCCAATAGGTTGTGTGGTTTATCACCCAACGTGTAGAAGCGATGTCTGAACCAGCGTAGATACTTCTCCGCTTTTGTGGTGAGGCCAAGATTCAGTGATGTGCGTGCCATGTCTATTTTGTGTCGCAGGTCCACCCAAGGAATTTTCCTTTGTTCTTGCATGAGTGCCTGAAGTTTGCTCTACTGTTGTTGTATCGTTTGTGAGTGTATGCATTTGGACCGTGAGGCTAATTGTAGCTTTGTATGCAGCCCAATTGTTACTTGGGCTAGTGTCAGCAGCCCTATTTTCAGTGAAATAGTGGATTATGGCCTTTTCTATCTCAGTGAATATTATTGGGTCATTAAGCAGAGAGGCATTTAGACACCGCGCAGTTGGGATCAGTTTCGTTCCCAGACCCGACAAGCAGAGTTGCACTGGGGAGTGATCTGACCACACTGTGGTCATTATTTTGGTTGTTTGAACTGAGGGAAGGAAGTGCGACAAGGTGAATAAATGGTCAATTCAGGAGTAGCTTCTATGCACTGGGGAATAGTGTGTGTAATCCCTGGTTGTAGGGTGTAGATCTTGCCATATATCTATTAGGTTGTACCAATCCAACAATCTGACCAGCTTATAACCCTGTTTCGGAGTGTGTTTCAAAACCAGTTTATTGGGGTTGGACCTATCCAGGGCTGGATCTAGCGATACATTGCTGTCACCTCCTATTATAAGCTGGCCCGTTACATGTGGCATCAAGGTTGCCAGCAAAGTTTTGAAAAACTTCACCTGACCTCCATTTGGTGTATTATAGGAGACTAATGTGATAGCCTGTTCGTTGATTTTTCCAACTATCATAATGTACCTGCCTTCTTTATCCCTTATTACTATATTGGGGGTAAATGGTACCCTTTTCGCTATGCAGATAGCTACTCCCCCTTTCTTTTTAGGGCCGCTGGAGTATTAAGGTATTTAGGCGCAGAAGTCTTGGAGAAGTGTGTTTCTTGCATTAGTATTATGTCTTCCCCCCATTAATGATATTGGCGAAAAGCTTTTGCCCTCTTAGTTGGGGAGTTAATGCACATTGTGTGTAATGATGGTAAATTTGTTGGGTTGGGTGCTCAGCATGGTGGATCAGCAGACTGTACTCGCCTGTTGTAGTTTTCCATCATCTCGCCCAAGATTCCATTGCCCCTAGGAAGAATCACTGAGTCTGGATCCAGGAGTGCACTTAAAAGAAAAATCAGGAAAGAGGATGAAAAAAAAAAGGAGTGATTAGTAAGAGAAAGTTACAAGCCGGCACACAGGCTATTCGTGCGTCCAATGATTGGAGTCGTGTAAACAACATTTTTTCACGTAGAGTGAAATAAATCAATCTCTGGGAACTCTCTGTTCCCGATGAGTATCGTGAGGTTGTCACCCCCTTGCCAGAAGTGACAAGCTCACCTAGAAGTGGCATGCGTTTGCACGCCAGTAACTCTCCACTCTGTCAACAGCGAATGAAAGAGGGGTTCCAAGGTAAAAAAATAGCATATCTTACATTTCTATTCTAAGACTATGAAAACCATAGGCAGCCTTTGTTTGGCCTAAACATTCTTCAATTTTAAAGTAACATAAACATGTCTCTCTCTGCTTACATGGCGGCCAGTGAGTGTTATCTGTTACATGTCCCACACCACAGCAAGCATGTCTCTCTCTGCTTTCATGGAGGCCAGTGTGTTACCTGTGTTACATGTCCCACACCTCACCCACAGCACAGCATAACCCTCTCTGCTTACATGGAGGCCAGTGAGTGTTACCAGGCTGTTACATGTCTCACACCCACAGCAATGGTATGTCTCTCTGCTTACATGCTGGCCAGTGAGTGGTGTACTGTACATATCCCAGGCACCCACATGTCTCTTGCTTACATCATGTCCCATTGTCCCCTGTCTATGCTGTGTATGCAGTGTGCACCCTTTCCTTTACAATTAGAGTATTATTAATTTACTGCTGCAGTCTGCAAGTGTTTTGTTTTTACAATGCATTTTTGTTTCCCTTTTTTTTTCTTTGCACCTTGGCCTTGCATTTGTCCATCTAGTCTATTGTGTAGTTTTTTCTTTGCTGGCTAGGTTCTCAAGAACATTCTCTCTGTTTTTTTTTGTAGCGTTCTGCTTCTGTCACCGTACCCCAAGTGCATGCCAGATGGATTTCCTGTTCCCCGCTGCGTTACATGGCAATACCAAGATGCTGGCTGCTCGCGTGGCTGCAGGTAGAACAACCGACGACAATTGGGGAGTGCAGCAGAGCTTCATTTCATATTTTCATTTTTTTGAAAATCTGTCAGATGTTTGTCTTACAGAGTTATAGGTGTCACATGTGAATGTTTGAAAAAATCCATGGCATTTCTAAAGTCTCAAAAAAAGTTTTTTTCCCTCTCCCCCCCCCCCCCCCAGAGAGGTATTTATTTTAGGCTTTCAGTGTAAGGGATGCCAGCAAAATGTCAGCAGTTTTGAATTGTTTTAAAATTAGTGAAACCAACTCATGCATTGCAGACTGCAATCTATGTTCTGCAAAAATATCAAGAGGAGGATCAAAAGTTAGTCCTTTTAATACCAGTAATCTCATAAAACACATCAAAATGAAACACAAGACTGAGCATGGAGAATTTACCGTCGCTAGCACTGGCACTGGCACTCAGCAGCTGACACTGCCGCAAACCCTTTCAAGACATGAAAAATATTCCATGGATAACCCAAGGTCTATGAAAATATCTGAGGCAGTTACCCAATTCATCGTTCTTGATGATCAGCCACTATCAATAGTTGACAATGTGGGTTTTCGCCGACTTCTGAATCTTTTTGAAGTACGAAATTCCCAGTCGCCGTTACATCACAGATGTCATCTTGCCTCGATTACACAACGCAGTGAAGAAACAAATTACTAACATGCTGCAGGAGGACATAAAGGCTATCAGTTTCACCACGGACATTTGGAGCAGTAGTGTAAGTTCTGTGTCTGTAATTAGCTTAACTGCACAATGGATTGATGGCAATTTCTCTCTTCAGCAAGTCATACTCCACGCAAAGAAATTTCAAGGCTCTCACACAGGCCAAGCTATAATGAGCATACTTGAAGAAATGCTTGGCACTTGGGCCATTCCCAAAAGTTCTGTCCATGTGGTAGTCCGGGATAATGCCAAAAATATGATAAAATGTGTGGAAGATGCTGGTCTTCAGATTCTTTCATGTATGGCATATACACTGCAGCTGGCTGTCTCAGAGGGTCTTTTATCACAGCGCAGAATTATGGATGCTGTGGAAGTTGGGTGCAAAATAGTTGGCGACTTTAACCACTTCAGCCCCGGCAGGATTTTCCCCTTTAGGACCAGAGCACTTTTTGCAAATCGGCACTGCGTCGCTTTAACTGAAAATTGCGCGGTCATGCGAAGTTGTACCCAAACAAAATTGACGTCCTTTTTTCCCCACAAATAGAGCTTTCTTTTGGTGGTATTTGTTCACATCTGTGTCACTCCTGATCACTGTTATAAACAAACAAAGAGCGACAATTTTGCAAAAAACCCAATATTTCTTACTTTTTGCTAAAATACATATCCAAAAAAAAAAAAAAGAAAAAAATGTATTCATCAGTTTTGGCCGATATATATTCTTCCTCATACGCAATTGAGGTTATATTGATTGGTTTTGCGCAAAAGTTGCCACGTTTACGAATGATGCAAATTAATTTATGGGGTTTTTATTTTCTTTTAAATTTTTTACTAGTAATGGCGGCGATCTGCAATTTGTAGCGGTACTGCGACATTGCAGCGGACATGCCGGATACTTTTGATACGTTTTTGGGACCATTGGCATTTATACAGCGATCAGTGCTATGAAAATGCACTGATTACTGTGTAAATGTCATTGACAGGGAAGGGGTTAACACTAGAGGGCACTCAAAAGGTTAACCGTGTTCCCTGGGATGTGTTACTAACTGTATGGGGGCTGGGCTGAGTGGGGGAGGAGAGTAATTGCTGCTCCCATATACAGGAAGCATGCAATCACTCTCCTTCTCCCCTGTTAGAATGGAGGTCCATTGTTTGCACTAACGGATCCCCGTTCTCTCACTGTGGGGGGAGCGATCACAGGTTGCTGGCGGACATTGAGTCCGCCCCACCCGCTCCCTGGCTCCCCCTCTACACAGTGAGCATGTGCGAGCCCATGAGCTGCGATCTCGCAGCCCCGGTCAGGTGACTGCGATATGCGATATCGAGCCAAGTTGCCCCCCGCCAAGCCACGGGGGGCGGTCGGCAACTGGTTAAACATTCAGCCCTGGCATATTCTCGGCTGCAAGATATTCAGCTCCGACTTGGTCAACCCATGAAAAGACTTCAACAAAATGTTCAGACTCACTGGAACAGTACATTTTACATGCTGCAGTCTCTGATTGAGCAGAAGTGGGCCATTGGAGTATATGTGTCAGAGCATGAGCTGCCTGCAACTATCACTGCAAATTAGTGGAATCTCATAGAAAAGACGATCAACATCTTGGCTCCCTTTGAAGAATTGACTCGGCATGTGAGTTGTTCAAATTCTTTTGCCTCAGATGTAATTCCTGCAATCACAGTGCTACAGAGATTGTTATCGAAAGAAATGGATGAGGACCACGGTGTTAAAACAATGAAGAACACATTGCTTGCTGCTTTGCAGAAATGCTTCTCTGACATGGAGCAAAACCCACTTTACTGCATCGCTACCTTACTCGATCCAAGGTAATTGCTGCTTCCTACTAATATCATGCCTTGCTTTGTTTTTGGTTACTTGGTTTCCGTCCAATCCAACACTTTTTGCTGGGTCCCCCGTCGGCACTCCTGGCTCCTTCCATGTGGGCCCACAGCAACCTTACACAGTTGTTGTTGCTTTGCTGGCCTTGCATGATTGGCATCATTGTCTTGCTCTTCTTCCTCTAGATATAAAGATCGGTTCTTCTCAAATGCAGATGCTGGCAGGCAGGCCAAAGATATGTTCCTGCTGAAAATGCAAGAAATATCTGTACAGGCAGCTACACCCAAGAAACCACCATCTGCCAAAAAGCCTCACACTGACCAACAGTCAGGTACCACGTCCCCTACTACCACCAGTGTGGACAGTGTTTTTTTTAAAAATTGCTTCTACATTTGAGAACAGTCCTCCCACAGCTGCTACCATACAACTCGAAGAATATCTTGGAAAGGTCACTGTGCCTCGTTCGGACAAACCTCTTGGGTATTGGGCAGTCAATAAACTGCAATTTCCCACTCTGAGCCAAATGGCACAAAAATATCTTGCAGCTTCTTGCAGTAGTGTGGAAAGTGAGAGATTGTTCAGTGCAGCATCACACATTCTGACTGACACCAGAAATCGCCTTCTAACTGAACATGCAGAGGTTCTTCTGTTTCTTAAAAAAAACTTGACACTTGCATTTGAATTGGAAAAGTAACACCTGTCCTGTACTGCACAAGGCATCATGCACAGTTGCACGCTTCAGCTCATCCTCAAAGCAACTGCTCCAACAAGGGTTTTTGCAAGCTGTAGAAGAAGCAGCTACTTTCAGCTGGTATTGTGCATGAGGCCTTGCTGCAGTCCTTGGTCCTTCCCATCCTTGAATGAACAAATCTGTTTCTTTCACAAGTTTTCTAAGAAGTTGAACTAGAAGCAAGCGCATAAAAAAAGGTTTTATATCTGAAAAAAAAGTTTACACATTTTTTATAAAACAATGTAAGTTTTGAGGTGGTACTGTTCTAGAACTTCTAGTTCACCCTCCTCATGCCTTACATTATTTAACTAAACTACTGGATTGCACTGTGCCCCTTGGGTTGTGAAGTTGAGCTGTTCTGTGATGTTACATGTCATCAATGATGACATTTTTTCTTTGAAATCTGAGATTTCATATTTTATCAAGGCATAAAAATTAATTCACAGTTGGACAATGCATCTCAAAGCAGCTACCCCTCCAAGAGTGTCACACTATATGCGGTTTCCACCAGAGTTTAGTGTCAGGAAAGTTTACTGGCAGAAAAAATCCAAGGTTTATCTTTGAAAATCAATCATTTCTGCCTGCTGCCTGTAAACTGCCCTGCCACTAGACTCTTGGCTGAAACCGCATATAGTGTGCAATGGACAGCAGTCAGTCACATAGGCTAACATGAAGGCATTGGAGGGGGGAGTCAACAGGCAGAGTAAAAGCTCAAATGCCTGGAGGAGCAGGCAGCTGCTGTGAGCTGCATTGTACATGGTCTTACTATAATGTTATGCTTGAGGTACTGTTCTTTCTTGCTCTTCGTACCTAACATTATTTAACCAACTGTATTGTATTGCAGCACTTGGGTTTTGAACTTGGTGTGATGTAAGTAACTAAAAGTTTAAAACATGATGTCATGATGACATTTCTGTTTCTGCTCTCTGAAATTAGAGCTTTCAAGGCAAGGCATCCTGCACAGTTGAACAATGCAGCTCAGAGCAGCTGCTCCCAGGTGTTTGACCTGTTTTGAGCTATTTCTCTGTGTTAACTCCCCTCCAGGCAGAGAAATGGCTCAAACAGCTCAAACACCATCAGCTGCTTTGAGCTGCATTGTACACGAGGCCTTACTGCAGTGCTACTGCTGCTAAGTGATAACACATCCTCCTTGCCACTCTGGAACCAGTGTTGCCAACCGCCAGTAAATTTACTGACAGTTTGTAAAAAATCAGTGATTTTTAGAACTGTCTATAAATATCAGGGTCTGATAATTTGTCATACTGTGCTGACTTTTTAAGTGTGAACTGGGCAAACTACTTGATATGGGTATTGTCAGTGTTTCCATGTTGTGTTTAAATATCAATTGTCTTAGTTTTTAATAGGAGTTCAGTTATTTTTCAGGTTGCCAGTAAAAAATGTGCTCTGCCAGTAAGATTTCCCATGATTTGCCAGTAAAAAATGCTGCGGGAGGTTAGCAACACTGCCTGGAACAAAATCATTCATTTGTTCTGTGACTGTATGTGAAATGTGTTTCTTTAACAAATGTGTAAGTTAAACTAGAAGCAAGCATGCATGTTGTTGTTTTTTTTACAAAATGCTATGTATTTTTGACTGAGTGAGAATGATACTGTTCTTCTAGTGTCCTTGCTCCTCCTCATGCCTAAACTACAGAACTGTATTGCACTTGGTTGGTTGTGAACTTGTTGTGATGTTCACATGTCATTGACATGACACTATAATTTATCATGTTCTGTGCAATTTGAGCTTTCAGAACTTTTTGACAAGCAAATAAAAACATTTTATTTGTTTCATTATGTCTTTTGGAGTTACAATTCTTCATATCATAACGAAAACTAACAGAATTCTTTATTCCCATTAAAAAAACAGTCACATGACCAAAAAGTAGGTATCTGTCATTGGTATTGACGACTACCCAAGGTAAAGTATCGGTACTCGTACTCGGTGGCAAAAAAAGTGGTATCGGTGCAACCCTAACTTTTACCTTAATGCATGCCCACTTGTCTACCCCAAACAGTTACCTGAGTCCTGTATCAATCCAGTGCTGTACTCATTGGTAGGTCTTCTTTCCTGTCTTTCTCTTCTCAAATGATTATTGGGCAGCAGTGGTTTACATTGGATTCTGCTGCTCTCATTCAAATCCTGTAAGCAGAGAGCTAGAAGCAGTGCCAAGCCTGGCTTTGTTTCTATTGACACACACAGCCCAGCTTCGGAATGAGCCGCAGCTTTCTTTAGGGGCACACACAGAAGAAGAAGAGCCAAGATCACTGACGGGAGACCCCAGAAGAGCAGGTTCGGGGCCCTTCTGTGCAATACCATCATACAGAGCAGGTGAGTACATGTTTATTATTTTAATTTTAAAAAATATCCTTTATAAAACTTTAAGCTGTTAAAGGTTATGTGAGATTTTAGTGACTAGGACTAGATACTACTAATTTATTTCAGTTTTAAGGGTACTAAAAAGCACACTGACACAGTCTGCAAACACAGCAGCACAAAAATATCAACAGATCTGTGTAGCTGACTTGTGTCATATAAAATAATTAATAATCTTTCGATTATATATGGGGATGTGCACTTAGAACCTCTGCCATACAGAACAAGCTGCGTGAATGTACTTAGCTTCATCGGATAGCAAAAACTTGTTTTTTATGTTGGATAGAAAAGGGAATGAGTAAAGCCCCTGTCAAGCTTTTATTGTCTGTGTACTTTTTTGGGATATTTTTCTTCACTTTCACTAGAGGATGCATTATATGAGAGGAGATCTTTGCAAAAGGCAGTAACCACTGGAAAAGGTGGCCCCAGTGGAAGCTTTCTCCTTTATACTTGTTCCAGTGACAAGCCAAGTTTTTGGATTTTCTCTCACAGTGTGTGACTATTTCTAGTACCAGTTCTATGTGTGTAGGCTCACCTGACTCTCAGTCTGAACTTGTGGAATTTAAAGGACAGCTGTATTTCTTTACACTGTAACCCAGAAATAGTCCCAATTGGCAACATTAGCTTTAGAAGGTACAATTATACGAGGCACCAAATTTTGCCAAGGCTGTGATTTCACAGCCACATGCAGCACTGCAACTCTCAATGAAAATACATTGGAACAAGTTTGATACATGTGCTGTGTATAGTTGAGGAATTGCCATAGAAGCTAGTGGATCTGAGCTTCAGCCAAAAAGCTAACAGGGACTACTATTATCTTTTACGCTGTCTCTCCATATGCAAACAGTATGTGTATTCTTATTATTATTATTGACTTTTTACCTATCAAATCTCTTAGTTGATACCTATGCAAGTAAAAAAAAAGCTGCCCGCTGAAAATACTGGGAAAATATTCTCAACATAGGTAAAGCTTTACCTTCTATTACATTGCATGTCACATAACTGTTACTTGAATTAAAAAGCAGATGCAGCGGGTGTAGAAAAGAATCACCCCCTTTAAATAATCACATTCTGTTGCTTTGCAGCCTGAAATGAAGACAGATACAGTTTATGTTTTATACAGCTGTATTTACCCAGTGCAACTTATAACATCCAAATGAAAGATATAACACCAACATGTCAGAAAAAAAAAATCAAAAACAGAATCACTGAGTTGGACAATGGATTACCCCCTCCTAAAAATGAATTGTAAACTCAATTAAGTATAGCTAATCACCTGCTCAATGGCACACAAAGCCATATGACTATCAACTGTGAGCAGCGGTGCTCATTTTGATTAGCTCAGCATGAAAAGAGCTTTCATGCAGCATTTTCGTCCCTGGTTGTGCAACTGAAGCAAACTATCAACTATGGGTGGCAAGGCACCCTCAAAAGATCCCTGGGATAAAGTTGTGGACAGGTACAAGTCAGGAGATGGATACAAAAACATTTCAAAGGCTTTATCAATCCCTAGAAGCACAGTGAAATCTATTATTAAGAAGTGGAAGGTATTTGGTACAACACAGACCCTCCCTGGATCAGGACGTCGCTCCAAACTGGATAAGAAAGTATACCAAGAGTCCTACAGAAACTCTGAGGCCAGGTTCACATATGTGCAGCCATGGTTTCCAGCCTGTTCAGGTGCGATTCAGGTCCGAATTTATTGCTGAATTCCCACCTGAACTGAACCCAAAAACGCACAGGACCCTTTTGGAATTTGCACCACGGCCACCCCGGAGATGTGTAAATTGGTTCTATTGAGAGCCAGTCACACTCACGTGTCCCCCGAACTGGATGCAGTGAAAACCGCATCCAATTCGCACATATGTGAACCCAGCCTTATGCAGTTGCAAGACTTTATGACAAAGAGTGGTCATCATGTGCATGTAACAACAATATAACAAATTCTCCACAAATGTGGCTTGTATGGGAGGGTTGCAAGAAAATAGCCGCTCCTCAAGAAAGGCCACATGCACTCATAACTGAGCTTTGCCAAGACGCACCTTGAAGATTCTGAGGCCACATGGAAAAAGGTGTAATGGTCAGGTGAGACTAAAATTGAATCATTTGGCTTCAACACCAAGCCATATATCTGTTGGAAATCCAATAAAACATCAATATAACACCATTCCTACAGTAAAGCATGGATGTGGTAATATCCTGTTATGGGGGTGTTTCTCTGTAGCAATGACTGGAGAATTTGTTGGAATAGAAAGAAAAATGGATGGGGAAAAATACTGTCAAATTCTTGAGAAAAATCTGCTGCCATTTGCCAAAAAGTTGTCAATGCGAAGAAGGTTTACCTTCAAACATGACAATGACCCAAAGCACACAGCAAAAATGACCACACGGGGATTGAAGGAGAAAAAGGGTGAACGTCCATGCATGACCTAGTCAGCGTTCAGACTTAAATCCCATTGAAAATATGTGGAATGACTTGAAGACTGCAGTCTTCCGTCAGAAAGTTTTTGGATAGCATTCTTCCTGAACTCAGGACTCTTCTTCTTCTGGTCTGTGGGGGAATCCCCAACCGCAGGACCACCCAGCAGCTTCCCGACTAATTCAGCTGGGGCTCCTCAGGTTCTCAAAAAGCTGGTCACACACTGATACATACAATTATAGATTTTTTTTGTTCAATAAAAAATCTAACAGATTTCTCCATCACCATTATACAGCTCAGATGGATGAATTGTCTTGATAGGCAGCAGGGACTGTTAGAATATCCAAACAGTGGCTGTATGTGATTGGTTGCAGCCATCGGATTGTATGTATCAGTGTGTGACCAGCCTTTTGAGAACCTGAGGAGCTCCAGCTGAATTAGTTGGGAGGCTGCTGGGTGGTCCTGTGGTTGGAGTTTCCCCCACAGACCAGAAGAAGAAGAGCACTGAGTTCAGGAAGAATGTTATACAAAAATTTTCAGGCGATCGAAGACTGCGCACAGCCAACAATTTTCTGCCTGGCTCCTTTCTTTCATTAATGATGGATGTGAGGTGGGAGGGGGCTAACAGAGCAAGCTAGGAAACAAATTTCAACCAGTTTATCTGAGATTTAAAATCGTTTTGTTTTTGTTTCTAAATTCCAGCTGCTCTATGTACCAATATAGCATTAATGTACTTCTTTTGCAAAAACAGCTTTCCATTTATTCTATACACACTTACCTCAAGGTTTTCATGGATGTTTAAAACCACTGCTCCATTACTTCTGCCTAACTTCCTAGACAGAATTTAGGTCATGACTAGAGTTGAGCGAACACCTGGAAGTTCGGGTTCTGCTGGTCCGTCCGAACTTCGGGACAAAGTCCGGGTCCGGGTCCGGACGGAACCCGAACGATCGCTGGGCTTGAAGGTCCACAAGCGAGTTGAGATCAGTACTGGATTTAAGACAGATCCTTCAATCCGTCTTCATTACCTCGTCACCAAAATTTGTAGGTACTTTTGGAACTCCATTCACACATATCTTATTTACCTTTCGACAAAAACGTTTTCTTCATGTAATTACGATATAACCATGTATCTCGTCGACCTTAAATCTTTGTTTTTGTTTTGCTAAAATTTAGAGTCTATTTGACCAACTTTAAACAAAGGATCGAACGAGACAATCGGGGGAGGGTGGAGTGTAGGTAGTAATTACTTTCTTTCCTCGGTCCGTCTTTTAACAACCGACACGCGTCAGAAGCTAGCGGACTTTTAAAA
>BLSH010480231.1:984459-995474 GCA_018402905.1 Glandirana rugosa
ATCTGTCCTCAGAGCAACAGCACAGACAGCAGTAGTAAAGTAATCTATCTCAGGATGCAGGATCAGGTCTTAAAATGGCTAAAATCTGTCCCTCACGCCGTCAGCTACCTTTCCCTATACTAACCCAAGGAGCATGTGACTGCAGCACTGTGACTCCAGCTTATAAAGAGGCTGGGTCACATGATGCACCGGCCAATCACAGCCATGCCATTAGTAGGCATGGCTGTGATGGCTTCTAAGGGCAAACCAGTGAAACGCTTGTTGATTGGCTGCCCTGCAGCTTCTCAACACGTGGAGTAAAATAGCAGAACCCCGGACCGAACCCGAACGATTTTTGAAATGTCCGGGTCCGGGTCCGTGCCACGGACACCCTAAAGTTCGGTACGGACCCGAACGTTACAGTCCGGGTTCGCTCAACACTAGTCATGACACAGGACGAAATTGACCAGCTGATCTCATTAGCACACACCCTGCATCATGTACCCTCAGCTGGTCAACTCCTTCCTGTGTGACAAACCAAAAGCATGTCTAAGAAGTAAGGCAGAAGTAATGGAGCAGTGTTTTTAAACAGCCATGATGACAGTGAGGAAAGTGTGTGTGTCGAATAAATGGAAAGGTGTTTTATTTTTTCAAAGATAACATTGCAGCAAAAGAAGGAGTATATTTCCACAACAGGGTATATTTCACTTTGCTTGAGCAGAATTGTGCAACATCATAATTACCAGAAGGAGAGCCTTAATACCCGCATCTGACCATCTGTAATCAATTCTGTTTCTTCTGTGAGAGGTAGTAGTGCCTTGCTCCCCACAAAGGGAAGCGTCCTAAAATATCTCCACTACAAGCTGACTACAAGATCCATCTCCTTTCGCAAGGTCTAGTGCACTGCACCCCAGCGCCTCCCCAAGGGACTTTATTTACTACCCAGTAAACAGAAATTACAAGAAATTTACACGCACATGAACATTAACCACTTCAGCCCGGAAGAATTTTGCACTTTAGGACCAGAGCACTTTTTGCGATTCGGCGCTGCGTCGCTTAAACTGACAATTGCGCGGTCGTGCGACGTTGTACCCAAACAAAATTTGCGTCCTTTTTTTCCCACAAATAGAGCTTTCTTTTGGTGGTATTTGATCGCCTCTGCGTCATTTCTGATCGCCGCTATAAACAAAAGAAGAGTGACCATTTTGCAAAAAAAACCCAAATTTCTTACTTTTTGCTAAAATTCAAATCCAAAAAAAAAAATATAAAAAAAACATTTTTTTTCACCGTTTTTGGCCGATTTATATAATTCCTCATATTTGCGATAAAAAAAATTGCAATCGGCGTTTATTGATTGGTTTGTTCAAAAGTGGCCGCGTTTACGGATGGTGAGAATTAATTTCTGGGGTTTTTATTTTTTTAAAATTTTTTACTAGTAATGCGGGCGATCTGCGATTTTTAGCGGTAATGCGATATTGGGGCGGACATGTCGGAACATTTTGACACTTTTTTGGGACCAATGACATTTATTCAGCGATCAGAAATTTAAATGTCCACTGATTACTGTATAAATGTCATTGGCAATGAAGGGGTTAACCTGCAGGGGGCAGTGAAGGGGTTAATAGTGTTCCCTGGGTGTGTTCTTACTGTGGGGGGGTTGGGCTAACATGGGCATGAGAGATCTAACTGATCCCAGTGACAGGGATCAGTAGATCTCTCATGCCCCACTGACAGGGCGGGGAACCGCCGTGTTTACATCGGCGGTTCCCCGTTCTTTCTCTGTAGCCACTCATCGCGGCTCGCCGGCGGACATCGGGTCCGCCCGAGCCGCGGGCACACTCCCCAGGAGTGCGGCGGGCACGCGCCCCCTGGTGGCCAAATGCGAATCGCCGCTTATTTACGGCGATTCGCGCAGCGCTCCCCCACTGCTGCCGTAAAAACACGGCGCACGGTGGGGAACCGGTTAATGGCATCCCAGTCTTAGTCCATAGGGTTCAATATTGTGTTGGCCCACGCTTTTGCAGCTATAACAGCTTCAACTCTTTTGGGAAGGCTGTCCACAAGGTTTAGGAGTGTGTCTATGGGAATGTTTGACCATTGATCCAGAAGCCCATTTGTGAGGTCAGGCACTAATGTTGGAGAAGAAGGACTGGTTTGCAGTCTCCACTCTTATTTACTTCAAAGGGGTTCTATTGGGTTGAGGTCAGGACTTAAGGACCTTGCTTTGTGCACTGGTCAAATTCATTTGGTGGAGGAGGGATTATGTTGTGGGGTTGTTTTTCAGGGATAGGGCTTGTCCCCTTAGTTCCAGTGACAGGAACTCTTAAGGTATCAGCATAACAAGATATTTTGGACAATTTCATGCTCCCAACTTTGTGGGAACAGTTTGGGGATGGCCCCTTCTTGTTCCAACATGACTGCGCACCAGTGCACAAAGCAAGGTCCATAAAGACATGGATGGGTGAGTTTGGGGTGGAGGAACTTGAATATTAAACCCTACGGACTAAGACGCCATTAAAGTTCATGTGCGTGTAAAGGTAGGTGTCCCAATACTTTTGACAATATAATGTATGTACTTAGTGTCAAAGCCAGATTCCCATACAGTAGGTAATCCCTGCTGTTCATCAATAAGATATCTACAATGAATACATACTGTAAATAACTTATATATTAACAAATCATTTTTTTTTAAAGATAATCAAACGTAATTATTAGTGATTCTGCAAAGCAAGAATCAATATCCATTTTGTGAAGAATAAAACTAGTGAAAATAAAGTAAAATCACAAATTGTTATAACGGCATTGTATTGATCAAAGCAACAATATTTCCTACATAGTAAATGTAGTGTCCTTATAGTGATAGGTGCTTTTTGTAGTGTTTTTTTTTTTGCTAGGAGAGGCAAAATTTAGTCAGGCCTGACAAAAAGTGAAGGCCTGAATGTTTTGATCTGGGCAGAGGGAGTGGCCCAGGGAGAGCTGAAGATTGCAGGAAAGAACGTCCCTTGGATACTCCTTCCCTTTGGTTCTGGAAGGTTCTGGAAAAGGCAATGGATGAGGAGGTGTAACTTTCTGATGTATGTTAAGGAGCCCTGACCAATCCCCAACCTGGATTAGCAGGGGGCAGGCCTCCTTAAATACTGTGATCTGCCCAGCTGGGGGAGGAGGGTGTTGGGTGTGGGTGGAAGAGTGGAGAATGTAGCAGGTGCTATGGAGAAGGCCTCATCCTGGAGGGGGGCACAGTCTGGGGGAGGTGGCCTTGGAGACTGGAGGCTTGGGTGCAGCTGGGTTCCTGGAGTAGCACTAGAAAGCAGGAGAGCAGCAGAGTTCTACATTACAACGTCTCTTTAAAGGATCCACCGGTGTCAGTGAGTGACAGACCCTGGGAGCTGGATGAGAAGGCGGGAGCAGGCACGGAGGGGACAGTGGACAGTCTGTGGAGGTCGGAGGAGCCAGTCAGGGGAAGGAGTGTCACTGGACAGCAAGGTAGGCCGGAGCGGCTTGGAAGAAGGCTGGGAGTTGTAGTCCGTCAACACCCAAATAGCACCAAAGTACTTAGCTACACTTTGAGGGCCCGTAGCTTCACAACTGGACCTCGCCTGTAATGCGTGGTCCGGAGGTCCTGCTGGCAGAAGTTCAGGCCTCACCATGTGCTAGCTGTGGTGGAGAAAGAGGTGTCATGGCGGCCTGATAAATTGCCTTTCAGGCCAGGAAACTAAGCAGCGTGCTGGAGAGAAGTGAGGAGAGAAAAGGTGAGCAAGTGTTTGTTCTGGAGGAAGCAGGAGTTTATATACTGCAGTGTATATAGAAGGTCCCGTGATCTAATTTGTTGGGCATCCCACAGTTATCCCTTCTCTCTATCCAAGTTTATCCCCTAAATAAAACCACAAAACAAAGTACTGGCCTGTTCCGTAACTCTGGATGTGCGAGAAATGGTGTGATTGAGGGCAGCAGGCAGGTGAACCACAACTACCAGCCACCCCCAAGAAGGAACATGGCTACATAAAAATTTTTAAAAAAGACAAAGAACGTACCATTAACAAGATTTTAAGTATAGTGAAAAAATATTAG
Source organism: Glandirana rugosa (assembly GCA_018402905.1). Taxonomy (NCBI): domain Eukaryota; kingdom Metazoa; phylum Chordata; class Amphibia; order Anura; family Ranidae; genus Glandirana; species Glandirana rugosa. The sequence continues at coordinate 988,507 of BLSH010480231.1, forward strand.
AGAGGGAGCATCTGTAAATGAATACCATTGGCAAAAGTTCAAAAAGCAAGTAGGAGCCAAGTAACACCCATACAACGAACCATCGTCAGTCAAAAAAAAAAAACTATATCAGCCTCTAGAACAACTGACTTGATATAACAGGAAAAGCAGCTCTTTTCATAAATAAAAAAGATCAATCCCTGGCTTTTGCCCTGTTCCATGACCACACAAGAACTGAAGAAGCTGACATATTAGCCAGCCATTACTACTAACAAGCATAGGGGTGGATATCTTGTTTTTATGGTGCTGACCATGATCAGAGCTCACTTTTAATATAATTGATAATCAAAAGCCAACCAAGTGAAATAAACCTTTAACAAGCATTGATACAGATTTGTTACATAGCCATGTCCTCAAATTACTCCAAAATCATATGTTCTAAAAGACTCTTCGGCACAGCTGCATTCCTTTGACTAAACTTGTAATTATCCCACTTGCAGCAGATAAGGACTATGCTGTGGGTGTATCAGGAACCGCTCAGCAAGCAACCCCAAAGGCTGTGTTCACAAAGGCAAACTTGAGGAGTTGCTGCTGGCTACAGTAAACGCTCACAGTCATGCCAAATAACATTAACAGGCAAATGTCTGGGAATTAGTATCACAGGGAGTCATTTGGGAAGGATTGATATTATATTTGGCCACAACCAGCATGAAATAATGAACTAAAACAAAAAAAAGGTGACTGCAGCTAAAGGGAATGTATAGTGCTTTATTAATGCATGCTAATGTCTTGTAACCCTTGTTTGTATGGGGTTGGTTCACTAAACCAAATAGACTGTACACTTTGCAAGTGCTGTTGCACGTACTTTCCCCAGAGCTTAGTGAATGTAGTGAAGCTTCACTTTGTAAAGAATACCCAATCAGGTGCAAACAAAAAAAAAAAATTATAATTTTTGCTTGCACATGATTGGATGATGGAAATCAACAGCTCTGTACTGCATTTGCTAAGCTCTGGGGAAAATTAGTGCATTTATTTGCTTCTTATAAATAAACCGTTGGGTTGATTCACATATATGCAGAGTGGGAAATGCAACGAATCCTGTGCATTTACCACACCGCATTGAAATCGCACAGCATTCATGTGAATCGCAGGGAGTGTCAATGTTAAGTTAATGACATCCCAATGCAGTTCCGCAAAACGTAGTGCGATTGACAAAATTGGATCGCATAGGTGTGAATACCCATGTGATCCGATTCCAGTGCAGGAAAAAAGGGTTTTGCATCTTTTTTGTGCGGATTTGGTGTGATTTAAGCCATACAAATGAATGATTACTGTGCAAATCATTTGCTGTGCCGCACGTGCACCACAGATATGTGAACCCATAATTATACGTTATTTGTATTGTGGGAGATTAGCTCGTGGGGATCAACTTTCCTGAGGAAAATAGTCAGCGTCCAGGCAACTTTCTTTCAAATCTGGGGGCTTGCCAGGTTTATTGGTAAAAGGATTGCAGGTTAAAAACAAACAAAACAGAAAATAAGTCCTTGCCGTCCGGCGCTAAACTAAACAGTATCGTTTCCTCACTATACGGTTTGTGGGGCTGTGGGCTGACCCACAAAACATAAGCCAAAATACAAACCTTGTCTTTTAACTGGTTCCCGATCGCGTACTGCATATTTACTGCGGCAGTGTGGCTTTGTCACGCGAATTGCCATATATAAGCGGCGATCGCGGGCACGGCTAAGGGGGTGCATGCGCACGCCCCCCAGCGCGGTCATGGCGGTCCGATTCGCTAGAGGACCTTTCACTCTACAGGAATAGACCAATGATTTTTGGTCTATTCCTGTTGATCCCTCCCCTGTCTGTGGAATGTAGACACAGACAGGGGAAGTGATGTAATCTCCCCTCTCTGCATCCTTTTCCATTGCAGAGAGGAGAGAGAGACATCAAAACGTGAGTTGCACAACACTACACTGACACTAGTACACATAGGCACACTTTTAACCCTTTGATCGCCCCCTGATGCCCCCCCAGTTAACCCCTTCACTCCTGTCACCCCTGTCACTGTGTCACTGAGTGCAGCGATCAGATCGCTCACTGATCGCTGTACTTGTGACCCTTGTGACACTAATCAGTGTTAGGGTAGGTAGTAGTAGACCTAGGTAGGTGTAAATACCCCCCTTGCCCCCCTAATAAAGTTTTGAACCCCTTGATTGCCCCCTGTCACCTGTGATCACTGTATAAGTGTCACGGGTGACGCTAACTAGCTAGATAGTTTTTCTCTCCATCAGATTACCCGCCGTATATATAATATATATACACCTTTTATAGGTTTTAAATCCCGATTGTCCGGCGGTGACCTCAGTTAGATTTCAGCGTGCGTTAGGGTCAGCGTAAACGCCAGGCAGGACCAGTTAGTTAGGTACTCTGACATGCATACACACATTAGATATGTGGTAGATACTATTGCAGTATCTGATCAGATCAATATCTGATCCGATCAGATCTATATTAGCGTCCCCACTAGATTAGTGTTCTAAAAAATGCGGTGTTAGCGGGATCAGCCCAGATACCTGCTAGCACCTGTTTTTAGCTCCAGCCCAGCCCACCCAAGTGCAGGATCAATAGATCACTGACACTTTCCAAACACAATACACATATCTGCAGCGTTCGCAGAGATCATGCCCGATCCCTGTGAAATATGTGATTTTGGTAGCGACTTGAAATAGGCTCTGACAACCAGGTGCGTTTTTTGCCTGTGAGTTACACTAGTGTACCGATAAATTTAGAAGCCAACATGTCAAATCCGAGGTACACTAGTGAAGAGGCCTACGCGTTGTTGAGCATGACAGACTTGAGCAATGGGGAAGCCCCACTGTCAGATTCAGGTTCATTATAAGATCCCGTAGACAACAGCGGCTCCCTGTCAGATAGCTCTGACAGCGGAGTGGTCCCTGCTCAGGTCCGGCGTACCAGATCCCATTCTGCTGTTGCTGAGGTGCATGAACCGAAGGGCTCTTGTATGCAGCAGAGAGCCAGTACTAGTGCGCTACTCCTGGTGACCTGGCAAGCACCAGCGGCCTAGTACGTCCTGGTCATACAACCAGCACTGCAGTAACACTTGGTGTTGTGGCGAGTCCCATAAGTGCAGTTCAAGCTGGTGTGGCTAGCACAAGTAGTCTCCCGCAGCCACGAAGAAGACAAACACAGGCCCGCAGAGCCCATAGTGCTCTTCCTGCCGCGCTTACAAACCCTGATTGGCAACCCACCACTGATGCAGCGCCCATACTTCCTTCATTCACTGGCCAAGCTGGAATTCAGGTGAATACAGTTGACTTTAGGGGCATTGATTTTTATTCACTGTTTTTCACTGAAGATCTCTATAGATCTATTGTGGACCAAAGCAATTTATATGCTGGTCAATACATTGCTGCTAATCCCCATTTGTCACTTGCCAGAGATTGGAAACCAATTACGGTTTCCGAAATTAAGACCTTTCTGGGCCTTACCCTCAACATGGGTATACATAAAGAACCTGAATTGCGGTTATATTGGTCCACTGGCTCAATTCATTGTATGTATGTCTTCTCTGCTTGCAGGGCCAGGACACGATATGAGCAGTTCATGCATTTCAACGGCAATGAACTCTGTCGTCCATGGGGGGACCCTGAATATGATCGGCTCCACAAAATTTGACCCCTCATAAACCACTTCAATCAGCAGTTTACAGCACTTTTTATTCCCAACCAAATTGTGTGCGTGGACGAGTCCCTGATTAAATTTTCTGGTCGTCTTGCTTTCAAACCGTATGTCCCCAGCATGCCAGATACGGGGTCAAGATGTATAAGCTCTGTGACAGGGCCACAGGCTATACATGTAGTTTTATAGTTTAAGAGGGCAAAGATAGTCACGTAGAGCCGGAAGGATGCCCAGACTACATAGGGAGCGCTGGCAAAATTGTGTGGAGCTTGGTGTCACCCTTATCCGGAAAGTGGGAACCATTTGTACGTGGACAATTACTACACAAGCGAGCCAATTTTTAGTCACTTGTTTGATCACAAAATTGGCACATGTGGCACCATGAGATCTAATCACCAGGGCTTCTCCCAACGGCTGGTAGAATCCCGACTTAGTCGGGGGGAGAGAGCCTGCTTGGGATGTAGTAATTTGCTCGCGGTGAAGTGGAGGGATACAAAGAATGTTTTTGTTCTTTCCTCCATTCACACAGACACAGCAGTCCAAATTAGAACGGCGACTGGTGTTGTGGAGAAACCCTTCTGTGTCCATGAATACAACCAAAATATGGGAGGGGTGGACCTCAATAACCAGTTAGTGGCGCCCTACTTAATTGCCCGTAAGTCAGACGCTGGTACAAAAAAGTGTCTGTTTACTTATTCCAATTGGCTATGCTGAACACTTATGTGCTATATAAAGCATCAGGACGGATTGGACCACTCCTTCAATTCCAGGAAGAGATCATAAGAGCCCTTCTGTATCCAGATGGTTCTGCACCCCATGTTCCCAATCCAAATGCAGTGAGCCGGCTCCATGGACGGCATTTTCCACATGCCATCCCTGGTATCCCCAACCACCCAAGCCCCCCAAAAAAGATGTTGTGTCTGCCGACAACTCGGATACAGGCATGACACCCGTTATTATTGCCCCTCCTGCTTTGACCAGCTTGGTCTCTGCATCGGTGACTGTTTCAAGCGCTACCATACATTAGTTGAGTATTAGCGTAGGGAACAGCACTACACAGGAATAGGGCACACGTTCACAGGGTCTCCAAAGATGTCAGCACATTTTTAAAGACCCTAACCTTTACTGTTATAAAAACAAAAAGCGTACCAAAAAAAAAATAATAAAATAAGTTATAAAAACCAAAAACATACAAAATAATAAAAGTCAAAAACAGTTGTACGTTTCTTGTTTTTTCTATCTCTATTTTCTCTCTATTCTCTTTTTATTGCTCCCTCTATTGTTTTTTATGCATACCTGTAATGTTTTGTTGCTGTTTATTATCATGTTTTGTTTTTTTTTGCAGGTATGTAATGTTTTTATCATGTTCTCATGTAACGTTTAATAATTTTTTCTTCTAAGCAGGAATGTTTTTTTTTATATGTTACTGTGTTTTATTAATCTGTATTTGGTTTTCAGGTACGCCAGCAGCAGCACTGATTTATTTAGGGTGACAGCAACAGCGTTTGCTCCCACCATATATGAAGTAGCGACTCCAGCGCTGTTGGAGTTGATTTTACCACCACAGTTAAAAAAAGAGCATATATACTGAAGCATAGGGGCAAGGATGGAAATTGGGGCAGATTGCCCCTATGCTCCGGTATATATTTTTAAAAAGGGGCTATGCCCACCATTAGAAGTGGGTGGATGGAGGGAGGTTTTCTAATGGTGGGCATACCCACCGATTGATTCTTTTTTTTCATTTAACCCCCAGGCTGCATGAAAAAAAAAGAACATTACAACATGTGCCCAACAAGGGTACATTAGTATGGTCTTAGAATGGTTATACTGGAAAGATGCCTGCAGGTATAGGTATCATCTAGGTATCGTTCTTTTCAGCCAGCGGTCCACTGTCATGTAAAAGCAATCATAGCAGCTGATTAGCTTCTAGACTGCTTTTACAAGCAGTGGAAGGGAATGCCCCCCCCCCCCTCCGGCCATCTTACATGGTTTTCTCTGGCTCTCCTGTCCCACCGGGGAACCCGAGAATGCAGCCGGTGGTTCTGACAGGTGACCATAGAGCTGATTGAAGACTAGAATGGCTCCAATCATCTCTATAAGATACCGAAGGCTGCAAGCATTTCATGACTTTGGTTTTGCCGGATATAAAGAGCGCCATTGGGAAATTGGGGAAGCATCTTATTACACTGATTTTGGTGTGGTCAGATGCTTTAAGGGCTGAGGAGAGGTCTAGAGTCTAATAGATGCCAAATTAAAAAAAAAAAATCCTTCCGGTTCCGGCGCCTCATGAGGGAAGAGTGAGCGCACACAGCTCCGCTCACACAGGCTCAAATACAGCTAATTAAACCGGGACTCGGCGCCACACAACCACCGGCCCGGCAAGGGGAAGCTCCCAGGCACCCAATGGACCGTTTTCTAACCTCCCAGCGGTCGGAGCCGGCCGCTCCGGGCCGCGCTGAGACGGGATGCCCGACACAAGGGTGTACCAAGATGGCCGCGATTGCGGACCAGGCGGCTACTTCCATGGACACACAGGCCCCGGAGCCCAGGGACGCTGAACCGACAGATGAGTATGCTAAAATAGCCCAGGCTGTAGCTGCACTCCTCCTCCCCAATATATCTAAGGCAGTAGACACCGCGGTCCAGGCGGGGATGGCACAGCTGAGGAGGGAGCTAGGCGAGCAGACCCGCAGACTCTCTGCAGTAGAAGCTAGGGTGTCAGACATTGATGATGAACTGTACCAGATATCAGGCATGATGGAAACCCATGATAAAGCATTCTCAGCCATACAAGAAAAGCTAGAAGATTTAGAAAATAGGTCCAGAAGGAGCAATCTAAGGATAATAGGCCTACCTGAGGACTGTCCCAATAACGCTCTCGCCCATATTTGCTCCTCACGTATCTCTGAGGCGCTTGGCCTGCCGCTGCCTTGCACCGTTGAACGTGCACACAGAATTGGCCCTCCAGATCCTAACCGCAAATCTCCCAGGGCAGTAATAGTAAAATATCTAAACTATGCTGACAAACTGGAAATCCTACAAGCCTTCAGGAAAAATCGAAACCTGAAAATAGAAGGAGCTAGCTTACTCATATTCGTGGACTATTCTGCCGAAGTGTCTAAAAAACGTAAAGCCTTTCAGGCGGTCTGCTCAGATCTCTACAAACAAAAAATACGCTTCTCCTTGGCCTTCCCAGCGACACTACGAATCCAAACAAATGATGGCAAACAGCTTTCCTTCCAAACCCCCAGAGAAGCTGAGACTTTCCTCAGATCATTAACTTCCACCCG
>BLSH010480231.1:1015730-1072083 GCA_018402905.1 Glandirana rugosa
CCTACCCCATTCACGCCCCCCCCCCTGAGACGTTACATGGGGTGGACACAGGGACCGACGTTTGCAGCCAGGGACACAGGTGGGGTACATTGCAGAGTCCCCCCCCCCGCACTTACCCCATCCAGGAGGCAGGATGTTGCAGAGGTTCGGCATGCGGAGAGCGCGCTGGGTCTGCAGAGTTCGGCATGCGAGAGCGGCTGTCCCCCCCTCGTCGTCCCCGGGCGGTGATGGCCGGCCAATAGGCTCACTTACTTGGCTGTCATGTGACAGCCAAGGAGCCGAAAAGAAAAAAAAAAAAAGAAAGTCAATGTACCGGCGCCACCTGTAGGTGGGCGGAGTTGACTTTTTTTTTTTTTTTTTTCGTCTTTTGCCGGCGGGGAGGCGGCGCCCCAGCGCCCCTCCCACACCAGCCGCCACTGGTTGTATATCCAGGACAGAAGTGAAGATAAACCTCCCCAACAAACAGGGGCGGCCTGTCCATTAAGGGGGCACGGGTGTCTATCCTCGTCACCCCCTATTCATGCGTCCAGCCCCTTTCAGGACGCCAGGTGCATGAATTACAGTTGCGGGGGTGTTTTTTTGAAGCACCTGATTAGAGCCAGAGGCTCCAATAGGCTTCAAAATAGAGTGGAGTCCGAGTGCAGAGTATTGCACGCTCAGCCCACACATGTGTGTTAGAAAAGCAAATGAATATTTGCTTTTCTAACACTGAATCGCCTCTCTGCCAATCAACCTGTTTCCCGATTGGCTGAGAAGTCAGGCGATCTTATTGAATGCCTTTCTTGAAGGAGGAGCGGGATGCACGGCCGAAGCCGCCAAAGCAACGCACGTTCCCGCTCGACGAACACCTCTGCCCATCCGCCTGCTGCCTATAAAGGGCAAGTGCGGGACTTCGATGTTCCGTCTACCCTCTGGGGGGGTGTGCTGTCAGTGTTGTGAGCTCCACGGCGGGGGGGGGGGTGCTGTATACCTGATGCTGTATACCCTATCTGGTGATACTGTATACCCTATCTGGTCATGCTGGGCTGTATACTCCTGACACAATGGGTGGAATATATAAGGGGTGGGGCTTATGAGAAGTGGGAGGGGTCAAACAGGAAAGGTGAGGTCTGGCGTCCCCCCATCCTAAGATTTCACCTGGCGCCACTGGCAAGAAAACAAAATAAAAACATCATCAATGCGGGTTGTAACTATTCCCTGCCCTATCCAAATATATATTTATATATATATATATTTATATATATATATATATATATATATATATGCATATACATATGCAAACACACACACAGTATCTCACAAAAGTGAGTACACCCTCACATTTTTGTAAATATTTTGTTATATCTTTTCATGTGACAACACTAAAGAAATGACACTTTGCTACAACGTAAAGTAGTGAGTGTACAGCTTGTATAACAGTGTAAATCTGCTTTCCCCTCAAAATAACTCAACACACAGCCATTAATGTCTAAACCGCTGGCAAAAAAAGAAAAGTGAGTACACCCCTAAGTGAAAATGTCTGAATTGGGCCCAAAGTGTCAATATTTTGTGTGGCCACCATTATTTTCCAGCACCGCCTTAACCCTCTTGAGCATAGAGTTCACCAGAGCTTCACGGGTTGCCACTGGAGTCCTCTTCCACTCCTCCGTGATGACATCACAGAGCTGGTGGATGTTAGAGACCTTGCGCTCCTCCACCTTCTGTTTGAGGATGCCCCACAGATGCACAATAGGGTTTAGGTCCGGAGACATGCTTGGTCAGTCCATCACCTTTACCCTCAGCTTCTTTTGCAAGGCAGTTTTCTTGGAGGTGTGTTTGGGGTCGCTATCATGTTGGAATACTGCCCTGTGGGCCAGTCTCCGAAGGGAGGGGCTCTTGCTATGCTTCAGTGGGGTAGATTTACTAAAGCTGGTGCACCCAGAATCTGGTGCAGCTGTGCATGGTAGCCAATCAGCTTCTAACCTCAGCTTGTTCAATTAAGCTTTGGCAATAAAACCTGGGAGCTGATTGGTTTCTATGCAGAGTTGCACCAGCTTTGCACTCTCCAGTTTTAGTAAATAATCCCCAGTATGTCACAGTACATTTTGGCATTCATGGTTCCCTCAATGAACTGTAGCTCCCCAGTGCTGGCAGAACTCATGCAGCCCCAGACCATGACACTCCCATGACCATGCTTGACTGTAGGCAAGACACATTTGCCTTTGTACTCCTCACCTGGTTGCCGCCACACACGCTTGCCACCATGTGAACCAAATAAGTTTATCTTGCTCTCATCAGACCACAGGACATGGTTCCAGTAACCCATGTCCTTAGTCTGCTTGTCTTCAGAAAACTGTTTGCTGGCTTTCTTGTGCATCATGTTTAGAAGAGGCTTCCTTCTGGGACGATAGCCATGCAGACCAATTTGATGCAGTGTGTGGCGTATGGTCTGAGCAATGATAGGCTGATCCCCCACCCCTTCAACCTCTGCAGCAATGCTGGCAGCACTCATATGTCTATTTCCCAAAGATAACCTCTGGATATGATGCTGAGCATGTGCACTCAACTTCTTTAGTCGACCATGGCGAGGCCTGTTCTGAGTGGAACCTGCCCTGTTAAACGGCTGTATGGTCTTGGCCACCGTGCTACAGCTCAGTTTTAGGTTCTTGGCAATCTTCTTATAGCCCAGGACATCTTTATGTAGAGCAACCATTCTTTTTTTCAGATCCTCAGAGTTCTTTGCCATGAGGTGCCAAGTTGAACTTCCAGTGACCAGTATGAGAGAGTGAGAGCGATAACACCAAATTTAACACACCTGCTCCCCATTCACACCTGAGACCTTGTAACACTAACGAGTCACATGACATCGGGGAGGGAAAATGGCAAATTGGGCTTAATTTGGACATTTTCACTTAGGGGTGTACTCACTTTTGTTGCCAGCGGTTTAGACATTAATGGCTGTGTGTTGAGTTATTTTGAGGGGACAGCAAATTTACACTGTTATACAAGCTGTAAACCCACTACTTTACATTGTAGCAAAGTGTCATTTCTTCAGTGTTGTCACGTGAAAAGACATAAAAACATATTACATATACACACAGTTTTTTTAGAATTATTACACTTTGACATTTTTTTTATATTGGATGTCCCATAATTGCAACTTCTCCATGTACTCGTTACATTACGACTCGTATGTCGTTATGCTGTAGGTATTTCTTCACTCATTTGTTATTTGAAGACTAAAATACATTTTCAAAAAATGATCTGGGTTTAGGCAAACTGAAAACAAGCTGCAATGGAAACACTGTTAAACTGGATAGTAAATTCTTTAGCCTAGTTTGATGCAGATCATCCAGATTACTCAAACACACTGTACATTTTATAAATTACTTTTTATGTCTGGGTTAAACACATTAGAAGTATGATTTTTTTCTCATATGGAATTACATTTAAGATCCTAATCTTTCAGCACCTGTCTACCAGAAAGCCTACATCACTGCTCTCTGCTGCTTGTAATGAGCAAGTATGATGATTTTAGATCATTTACATGTTTTAAGACCAATATTTCATAATATTGTACTATTTATGCAAAAATCATTGCTTTACAAATGTACATTTATTACGTGGTGCACTGAACACACTGGATTTACTGATTTTAACAAGAGGGCAGCAAAAGCTGTTTGATTTCATACTGTCACTTTCTTACTAAAAGTCCATACAGAACCTTGCAGAGCAAGGGAGGTGAATCATACTTATGACTAGTTTTACATGCAACTTGAACTTTCTCTATGTAGCCAGGTGCTTGGCTAAAGAGAGCGATTTAGGACACTGTGCTGCAGCTGCTGTCTATGCTGCTACCGGACTGTCATGCCAAATTTAGTAACACTGTCTGCTTTCGGGCAGTAGAGGAACTACAAGCAGAAGTGCTTAAGAGACTTTAGTGAAAGCCGCACTGAACCATGGGAGGTGTAGTTTGGAAAAGGAAGCTTGTTATGGAAGTCAATAGGCTGGTAGACTACAATCCCCAGAGATAGACTATTATAAGGAGTCAGAGGAGTGGTATTTTTTTTTTACGGGCTGCATGCCAAAGGACAAAGGACTTTCTCTTGCTGCGTGGCAACAAGAGAGTGAACATAACTACTACAACCATCTGATGCTGCAACTCTACAGCCAGAGACTGTGGACTGGGGTGCCGATAACCTGTGTGCTGTGACTGGACTTGCCTAGGGGCAGAGCCACCAACACTGTCAACCACTGGGGACCTGAGCTGAAGTTTTCTTTTTTAACTGGGACTAGTGAGATGGAATTGTTGCAATTGATTTACTGCTGTAAGCAGAGCCTGAACATATAAAGAGACTGTCCGTCTGCTTCTATCACTGTATGCAGAGTCTAAATGGATTGTGCTAATGTATACCACCTTAGAGTGTGCCCCTGTTAGCTGGCTGAAAGTGTAGAATTAAGGACTGCCTACCAACTAGCTGCTTCATAGGAGCTTTGCACTAAGCACTCATAGGCAGAGGTACCTCTCTGGGGACATACAAAGATACACAGTTATTCATATATGGACTACTGGTTTCAGAGGAGGTAATATGGAATTAGTCAATAGTGCTGATACTGTGTAGTGCTGGATTAACTTTCTTATTAGGTATGGTGCCCTATTCTAAAATGCGTAGCTCAATGTTTACAATGTTTAACTCACTGTGAGACAGCTGATTCTTCTATTTGTTAATTTATGTACAGTATGTATCACCATTGATCTTACGCTTTGACAATATACACTTTATTCAAAGTTATCCAGTTTGGTACCTATTTTCTGGTACTGAAACACTGTTGTGTGCAGGATATTCATATTTGTGCCCCCATAAAAGTTTTCAGCAACTATCTGTTTAACCAGGTGTGTCAGAGATGCCAAGGTTATTCAAGGAGTCGGGGCAAAAACAGAGAGCCCAATATACCAAGCTGCTCCTACAGGGGTAGCACTACTTTTGAAAGCTCGTCCGGGATGTCTCTCTTGTGTTTGTAGACAACTAAGACAACTAGCCAGAAATAGTCAACATGGATCCTGCTGCAACCACCACTGTGTATTGCCAAGAACAGTGGCTGGTGTCAAGCATAGTAGCCAACATGCCTGAAAACAACTGCACTGAAGAGCATATCTGTCTAGTTGTGATGGCTCTATTCCCTGACCAGTGAGTGTTTGTACTGGACACGAAAACAGAGCAGGCCACCTCCAGCACTTATGTACTGTTAGAGTGAAGGAGAGGGATCCCCACCTGTTTCCAAGGGGCTAATCACCAGTTGACCAATGAGGCTGAGGTTCATCTGATTTAGCTGAAAGTGCCAGATACCAACCCAGAAAGTTCTGTCCAGACCACGGCAGAGCCTGAAGTGGTTGCTACCGCATCCATAACCCCCTCTGGGTTCCCTCCCGCTTCTTTTTTCACCAATGTGGGAAAGCTGGTAAAGATTTTTGTGAAGAATGTATTTGTGACAGTCAGCTATGGGTACAGAAAACTGAGATTCTTCTCTGGGAAGACCCCCACACCCTCAGGTGAAGATGACTTTGACACCTGAATAGACCAAGCTGTACAAGTTGTTGAGGAATGGGAGGTGACTGGCACCATAAAGAGGCAGAGGGTAATCAAAAGTCTACAGCACCCACTTCAGATGTTATCCGGAACCTAAAGTGAGACAAGCCAGGCTGCATAGTGGCAGAGTGCTTTGGAAGTTCTCAGAGAAATTTATAGAAAAGTGGAGAACTGTGCAGAGCTGATCTACCTCTTTAAACACGCTTATCAAAGGGGGAGGGGGAGGTTTTCAACCTTTGTTACACAAATAGATAAGATCCAAAGAGTAGAATGGAGGCCATAAGCAAGGCCTTACTGACTCAAGTTCTAATAGGAGCACAACCTCTAGATCCAAAAATGATTAACTTGAGGCAAGGGACCAGATTGACCCTCTGACTTACTCCAAAACTATGAAAACAATTCGGGAGGAAGAAGCTTTGACCAATGCCAAGATTCACAAACTTAAAATTTCAAACCAGCATAGACCATCAGAGAGAAGGTGCTTTGGCTGTGGAAAAGTTGGACATCTCAGAGTCAAATAACCAAGTGGAAGAATTCCACCTGAATTGGCAGAAGGAGTCCTAGAGATGTTATGAAAATTACTATCTGGCAAGCCAGTGGAAATTTGCAGTGGGTCCTGCTGAAGGAGCCAACCGGGAGTCTTCACACCCTAGCCAGCTCAACACCTAAAGATGCAAGGAAACAACAGTGGGTATCCAAAACCCTGCAGATGGCCCCCCTATGTTATTGAGCAACGGTCCAACTCACCCCCTATGATTTCAGGTATCCAGCCTCATGGAGACAATGCACATCAATCTCTAAGAACATCATCAAAACAGTCACAACAACAGAAGCAGATCAAAAGAAAGTGTATATACAAGCTGCCGAACCTACTTCCTCGAGCAAGTTCCCTGACAAGTTAGTATGGTCATTGCCCATAGTACCAGTTTAAGTGGAAGGTATTTATAGCAGGGCTTTACTGGACACTCAAGTAACCCTGTTGTATCAAGACTTCTACAATAAATATCTGAAACACTTACCCTTATGGAAGTTAGAAGATCAAGAGATTTGGAGTTTTGGGACTCAGAAGTTCCCCTAACATTGGTACCTGCCAATCAATTTGTCATTTGACTCTTCTGTAGATGAGCAATCTTGGACATTTGATACCCAAGCAGTGGTGTACCAGCCCCCCTGGGCTACTTAGAATTCTCTGATAGTGGAGACAAACACTGATCTTGTGAGGAGACTACTTACTCCCCTCATAGCAAGAAATTACTTCACAGCCGAAGGTGTCCACTCCACAAGTGTATCAGCACCTGGTACAGGAGCAGAAGGCCCCAGCAGAAGGAGTGGGGAAATTGTGGAGATTGGACCAGGACAAGAGAGTACTGCAGCCAGGGGAAGTGGCATGTCTACACACTACAGTCAAGCTCACCTGGGATCAGTTGGGATCCTTTGTCGTCTTTGAAGCCAATTCTCAGAAAGAGGATACAAGGGTGGAGGTGATCCCTGAGATTGTGTCTACCAGGACATTGCAACTAAGCCAACTTGATTCTCCAGAGAAACTTTGGGCCCGAACACTGATAGGGCAGGTGAACTCAACTATACCAGCCTCACCAACTAATCTGGTAGCGGAAACAGGAGATAGAATCCTAGTAGAGAGATTCCACCTGCAGAACACCCTGCTTCCATCTGAATAGAGTAAATGAGTAAAAGTCCAACTCTTGAGATAGCAAGAGATGTTCTACAAAAAAACTTTATTGTGGGGTGTGCAAAGAGTGCTAAACACTGAATTGGCCTTCAGGAAAACAAGCCAAGCCCTTAAGGGAAAGGGTTTGACAGATTCGGTTGGGTGATGTAGAACAGTGGTTCTCAACCTTAGTCCTCAAGTACCTCCAACAGGCCACATTTTGGGAATTTCTCTTAGATAAAATAGCTGTCCAAAATACCAAGCCATTGACTCTGATTTTTTCAATAAATTTTATTGAGTTTTTTCAAATAACATGTTGATGGTACAACTTGGTTACAGTAAGCGTAGTGCCTTGGGGGGGAATGCCCCCAAGGACAATCATTGCAGGATTATAAACATCTACATAAACAACTGATTAGATAGTATAACATTATACTAAGGCTTCATGCACACAGGACTTTAAAAAAACAGCCAAAAAACGTCAGTAGCTTATCAGGGATGTTTTCAGCTTTTACCAGCGTTATATTACTGCTGTTTTTTCACGTTTCTTTTTTAGTTTTTTCCCGTTTTTAAAGGGCCAGCATTTTGTTTTTTTCTCAATTGGTCCAAAACATCCAAAAACATTGAGGATTGACGTTTTTGAGAGTTTTTGGGCATTTTTGGACGTTTTTAAGTGTGTGAACGTTTTTACAGATGAAAACAGTCCAAAAAAACCCTCAGCTCTTGGGGTTTTTTTACAGCTCAAAAACAACTGCTAAAAACAGTTGATAACAGCCTGTGTGTGCATGAACACATAGGATAACATGATGGAGGCTTTATTGACTGTAGAAAAAAACGTCTGCAGCTGAAAACAGCTACTGAAAAACAGTCAAAAAACGTCCTGTGTGCATGAGGCCTAAACCATAAGGGGGGGGGGGGGGGGCGGGAAATGAAGAGGGAATATGGGGAGGGGAAGGAGTAAGGGGGGGAGAAGGGAGGGAGGGGGCCGAGGGTATGGGAGTAGGGAAGTAGGTCCACGTGGAGAATCAAGACTTTGTGGTACCTGAATAGACTATGATGGCTGGCTTTGTAATTAGGGTCTGGATTGCTTATGGTTGATGTCTCAAAGCATCATGGATTGTAGAGTACTGCAGAGGGGGTTAAAAGGTGGGGGGGGGGTCTCACCTGTTGAATGGTAAAAGGCTCAAGAGAGAATGATCTGTGTTGTGGTCAGTGATATTCATGTAGGAGTCCCATTTCTTGTGAAAACGGCAGAGGTTGCCCTTATAAAGTATTAGTTATAAGCTTTCTTTGTGGAGGAGGCTGGTAAGGAGATGTATGAAGTCCATTTCCTGAGGATTACTCTCCTGGCTGCCATGAAGCAGGATACTAGCCAGGCCTGGTTCCGCTGGACTACTATTGTGTTGGTCCTTGCATTTGCTATGGATGGAGGAGCTTCCAAGTACACAAAAATGAGAGAAAGAAGGTTTTTACAATGCCTATATCCGGTCACTGAGCTGGCAAAGTTCTACGGTTGGTCCCAAAATGGGAGATGGGGGGACACAGCCAGAATCTGTGAAGCAGCGATGGTCTGTGTTGGTGGCAACATGGACATTGTTGTGGTGTTTGGACAGTTGAAGAAACTGGGAAGGGCCTGTAAACTCAATGTAGTATTTTCAGTTGTTGCTCCCTCCAGAATTCATATGTCACAAATGCGCAGGTTGTATTATAGCCTGTGAAGGCAAAGTCCACTTCCCCCATATGTGGAAAGTCTTTGTTCCATGGACGGGTAAAAGCTTGCTGGCGGGGTTTGTCAAGATTTGAGGATAGACGTTTGTAGATGTCGGAGATCCTGAGCTGATCTCAGGTCATGAGGGCATCCATGAATGAAGCATGAAATCATTTTTGTCTGTCCAGGAAAATGCTATTTACAAAGCTAATTGCTTGGTGGTCATGGATGAAATGACTGTTGGGTAGGTCAAATTGGGCTTTTGAGGGTGTTGAAGGGAAGTGCTTTCCCGGAGGAGAGATCAAATAGTTTGGCAAATTTGGTGAGACCGTGAGAGGCCCAAGTTAAAAACGCTGCATACTGATATGAGGATTCAAATAGGGGATGTCCCATTATGGGAAAGTGGCGTGAAATATATGGGGAGAGCCCCAATTTCTTTCTGGTCTCTCTCCACGCTATGTTAGTTTCTCTGAATAGCAGGTTATGTTTCAGTGTTGAGGGTAAGAGATTCGTTTTGCAATGCAGGATGCTGGGCAGTCCACTTGGGCCTGCCATCTTTGCCTCCAGTGCATAGTTTGTGTACAGATAACCAATCCAAGCCCACTCTCAGAAGGCATGCCAGATTGTAATTTTGGATATTAGGAAGGCCAGCCCCTCCCTACCTACTAGACAGAAATAGTTTCTTCAGGGCTATGTGGGGGCGGCGCTTACGCCATAAGAATGAAAAGAGGGTTTTGTACACTGTCTGGATGTCTCAGTAGAAGAGGAATGGTTTGGAGGGGGTATAAAAGTTTTGGGAAACTAACCATCTTAAATGGGTGGCATCTGCCAAAAAGTGAGAGGGGGAGGTCTGTCCAATTTTCCAATCCTCCTCTGATTTTTGAGATGATTAGAGGGTAGTTTAAGTGGTAAAGGGAGACGGGAGATGTACCTATTTAGATCCCAAGATAAGTTATGTGGGATTTGGCTAATGGGAAGACAGATTGGGCAGCCCACGCTGACGGTGTGGTATGGAAAAGGGGGAATACCTCGCTCTTATTGAAGTTTATCCTAAGCCTGAACATTTTTGAAACTAGTGAAAATTTCCTGTATGTGTGGCAGATCTGCGATGGGGTTGGAGGTAAGTATTAGAATGTCCTCTGCAAAGAGGGCAGAGCGGATTTCTTGGTCACCCACTACTACTCCATGCCGATTTGAGTGGAAGAGTAGAAAGTGTGACATGGGGTTGGTTGGCTATGTTAAATAGGAGAGAGGAAAGGGGACAGACCTGTCTGGTGCCTTTATGGAGGGGGATTTTATTAGACATTATTCCTGCAGCAACTACGTTAGTGTATGCGGCGGAGTACATTGTCTATATAAGATGCAGAAAGGGGCCGCAGATGCCAGTTTTTTGGAGGACCATCCTCAGCCAGTGAAAGCTAACATTATCGAATGCCTTTTCAGCATCTAGCGTGACTATCGTTGTTTCACTGGCTGAGTCGGCCCTTGCATGCTCCAACACCACTAGGACCTTACGGATGTTAGAGGAGGCGGAACGTCCACACATGAAGCCTGCTTCTTGTGCAGGGTGTATCAGAGAGTATCGCCAGTCTCTTAGCCATGATTTTGAACAGAATTTTTGAATCTATATTTAAAAGGGAAATTAGGCGAAAGGGGCCAGTTTCAGTAATTCTTTGGGATTACCTTATTGAGAGCTTGAAAGCCTGATGGTAGATAGCCGCCTCCCTCAAGTATGTCGTGGGATACCTTAGTGAGCGTAGGGACGACTACCTCTGCTGTGGCTCTATAGAACTCTGAGGTATAGCCATCTGGGCCTGGGGCTTTGTTGGGGGCTAAGGAAGTTATGGCTAGCTTGACTTCGGTTGCCGTGATCAGGATCACCGTGCCCAGGGGCCCCAAGTACATGGGGGGGCCCATGATAATCTTGCATTACATCATATTTGCCAACTGTCCTGTATTTGCTGGGACAATCACGGTTTTTACTAAGCTGTCCCGAAATCTGTACTGTGCCGTCCTGATCCCAGTATTGTGCCCTCCTCATCCCCTCCTTTCCTCCCCATAATGAGCCCTTCTGCCTCCCCCTCTGTACTGTGCCCTTTGTGTTGATTAGTCTTTGATTAATGGCATGTTCTCTTATTGATTAAATTAGATTTTATTGAAAGTACAAATAAATATATGTTTAATTCTAGCCACAATTTCTTGAAAGTAGGAGTGTAAATTGGGGCAGGCTGGTGCCCAGGGGCCTATGATGCTATTAAGACGGCCCTGGCCGTGATCAGTGCATTGAGTTGATCTAGTTGTGCAGCGTCTATCTGGGGGAGTTGTATTTGGTCTAAAAAGGATTGTGTGGCTGATGCATCGATTGGGTCTGGACCATATAGGTTGGCATAGAATTTCTCTAATATCTGGTTTATATCTGTGGGGGAGGTAGCTAGTGCATCATTTGGGTATTTTAGAGCAGAAATATGTGTGGGAGAGTAGGGACCCTTGCAAAGGCGAGCCAGGAGTTTCCCTGTCTTATTTCCGAATTTGTAGTATTGGAGATCCGAGAGCGATTGATAGTATCGCTCCCGGGCCTCCGTCCATGTGTCAAATCTATTTTTCGCATCAGCCCAGAGTCTCCGCTGTTCTGGAGTGTTGTTTTGAACGAGACATTGCTGAGCCTCTCGAAGGGAGGTGCTGGCAGCTTGATATTGTCCTGTAACTTTTTTCTTGTGTGCAGCTGTGAAGGCAATAATTCTCCCTCGCAGGACCGCTTTTCCTGCCACCCAGAGCAAGTTGTGGTCACTGCTATGTTCCAGATTATTCTCCGAGTAGTCTGCCCATGTTTCCTTAATGGTTTTTAGCAGATCTTGGTTATTGGCTAGGAGTGAGTAGAAGCGCCAGGTTCTGATCGAACTGGTTGGCTCAAAGCCCATTAACATTACGGAGATTGGTGTGTGGTCTGAGATTGCGATGTCTGAGATGAGGGGATTGTTTACGTATTTTAACATAGCCGAGTTACAGAAGAGATAGTCTATCCTTAATAGGCTTTGATGGGGTGGGGAGAGAAACATGTATTCCTTTCCTAGGGGGTTGGAAAGCCTCCAGGGATCAATCAGCGAATTGCATTAGAAGAGTTGAAGTGAGGTGCGTGGGGGAATTTGGGGGACTTGTGTCTCTGGATCTATCTTCCTGAAGGTGCATTACCGATTTGAAATAACCTCCTATTAGCAAAGGTAAATTAATGTATGGAGCTAGGCATGAGGTTAGATTTTGGAAAAAGGTTTTCGGGGGGGAGTTTGGGGCATAAACGTTAGCTAATATAAATTCTTTGGTGGATAATTTTAATTTTAATAGGATCATTTTCGTCTCTTTCTTCCGATAGGACTTCACATGGAAGATTCCTATGGATAAGGAGAAGGACCCCTGCTTTACCCTTTACTGAAGATGAACCATAGACTTGGACCACCCAGAGCTTACGCATGCAATGAAAATCTTAAGTCAGCAGATGCGTTTCCTGAAGCAGGGCTATATCTGTTTTGAGCCTTTTTAGGTGTCTTAGGATAGCCATTCTCTTGTGGGGAGATCTTAACCCCTTTACGTTCCATGAGACTATTTTCATGTTAGGGCTGTATTTGAGTAGGGATTAAGAGTAAGGTTATGTTGGTTACAAGGGGATAGTAAAGGTGAAGCCATGGTGTTAAGACGTAATGTGTCAAGGTGACTGGACTAGTTCCCATGACTTGGTGAGAAGGGTGTGGAGAGGTAGTTGGTCCAACAGACGTAATTCAACAGGAAAGAACAAACACATAAACATACCATAGAAGTGCTAGACTTTTTTTCACATGGGATAACTTCTTTCAGGACAGTGTTACCGGAGATGCTTCCATGCGTTATGATCACGGACTATGTCTGGCTGTGTCGTCCGGGATAGTGAATGTCTAGGGGGATTGCGCTGTTAGACTAGGTCTAGGGTCAGCTACACTGCAGAGGGTGGGACCTCCAGTAGGGCTGTGAAAAAATAAGCGAGAGTTATGGTACACCAAACATCAACATAGTCATATTATTGAGCAGGTAGGCAAAGATAACCATAAAATATAGGTTTGTAAGCTCTATATCAGGAGGCACTTGTGGTTTGTGGAGGTTTGCGGAGTCCGATGTCTGAAGGATGGGTGTGCTTGGAGTTTCTTTTGGATGTTGTTCGGGGGCAGTCTAGAGGGAAAATAGCTTCAATGGGCACGTATTCTATTTAGATTTGTTTGAGTAGCGGGCCCTTTTAGGGGAGTCCTTCCGTGGGCTTCGTAGATCTCTGTTTCCGGGTGAAAGGGTGGGGGGGGCAGATGATTGAGTATCCATCGGAATATGTAGATATGCATGTAGATAATTTGCTGCTTCTTCGGGGTGTGTAAAGGATTTGGCTTCACCAGAGGAATCAGAGAAAAGCAGAATGGCAGGGTATGCCAGCGTGAATTTTACACCTTTTTGGTACAGTGCAGCACATATTGGTTGACAGGCCTTGCACCGGTGGGAGACTTCTTGCGAATAGTCCGCGAATAGTAAGAGTTTGTGGCCATCTATTTGCAGGGATTTTACCTGAGGATGGCCACTCTGTCCGCATAATTCAGTTAGCAGACAATTACTGACCGAGGGGAGTGCAGCTCGTTTCGAGGTCATCAAGTTTATCAAGTATGTACTGCTGGGTATGTGTCATTTGTTGCTCACTTGCCTGTGAGGCTTGCACTTCTTCCTCCAGGTCGGAAAGGCGATGCTATGCTCTCCCATTTCTTTCCTCAGCTGCATGATTCCTGAAGCCACCGCTCTGTCCACTGCTGCTGTAATTGTTGGGGATAGCAAAGCTGCTACTGCTTGGGCTATCTGTGCATAGTGTTCCTCCGTTCCATCTGGAGAGGGTACAGGCAGCTGCTGCGGTGGTATCTCTTCCCCCCATGCTGTGCCCGTCTGCCATATTGGACGCATGTGCGGCTACGGGAGCAGTCTCCTGGCGGGTTGCGACGGGGGTGCTGGAGCCGATGTGTAACACATGCTGCTCGAGTCCCGGGTGTGGGGTAGAGAGAAGGAGTGAGTGTCGGGCGCTCGCGATCGCTGTTTGTTGGGTCTTGTATGCCGAGGGCTCCAGAGCCGCCGTCTCTCACTCTTTCCTCATGTGGTGCCAAAATCGGAAGTCGGACTCTGATTTAAAGCACCTATGCAAGATAAAGGAAAACCTGCAAACATGGCCTGTTGAGGGGATTTGAGGACTGTGGTTGAGAACCACTGATCTAAAAGACCCACATGAGCAACTAGCAGAGTTAAAGAGAACAGGTGTCATTGGAGAGTCATGAAGTACCTATGCCTCCCCCATAATGGTAGTTCAAAAGAAGAATGTCTCTCTAAGGATTTATATCGACTACTGGACCTTCAACAGGAGAACTTTTCCCAATAAGTACACTACCCCATTGATAGAAGATGCTCTACAATGCCTGTCAGGGGTGAACTGGTTCAATGTGCTTTTGAAGAGTGGGTACTATCAAATTCCCATGCACCTAGAGGATAGAGAGAAGACAGCCTTTACCTGCCCACTGGGAGTTTGGCAGAATGTCCCAAAGCCTATTGGGAGACCCAGCAACTTCCCAACAACTGATGATGATACATACAGCTGGAGACATGAATTTGATTGACGTGTTGATGTACCTAGACACATCATTGTCTTTGGCAGAACCCTTGAAGAACATGAGGAGCATCTAAAGAAGGTGCTAAAGGGGCTTCATGATGAGGGGCTGAAGTTGTCTCTGGAGAAGTTCCAGTTCTACTAGCTATCTGTCACTTACCTGGGGCATGTGATTTTTGCTGAAGAGAGTTGCTACTGACCCCAAGAAGCTAGAGGCAGTCAACTCATGAACTAGACCAAACAACTTAACTGAACTGAGGTCAACTCAATAAGTTGCTGAAGAGTGAGGATGAGGAGGACAACACAGAATCTCCCAAATCAGCCAAGCAGATTAGAGGGCCTAGGAAACCTCAAGAGTCAAGAGTCAATCCAAGATCAGCGGACTGATCAGTGTGAACAAGCCTTCCAGCAATTGAAGAGGAACTTAATAAGTGCTAGCCTAGCCTATGCTGATCCAACCAAACCTAATGAATTACATGTCAGTCAAGACTGGCTGAGCGGGGTACTGTATTAAGAGCAGGACGGGTACCTGCCACTAGTTGTGTATGTATGCGTATGTGAGAAAAAGTCTTAACCCTGCTGAGAAGAACTATCCCACACACAAGTTTGAGTTCTTGGCCTTGAAGTGGGCAGTGGTGATTAAATTGAAAGATTTTTGTACTACAGACATGTTGAATGCTACAGGGTATAGATGGTTGGCCACTCTATCTGGGTTCCACTTTAGCCGGAAGTATCGCCAAGGAGTCAGCAACAAAGATGACGGCACCCTATCAAGAAGACATTATGGCCCTGAAACTCCCTCAGAAGAGTGGAAATGATTAACATCAGAAGGAGTGCAAGCTTTGTGCCAAGAAGTAGAGCATTGGGCCAGAGTAGCGACAGAGGCTGAAGCCATTGGAATCTTGGCTGTAGGTGTCCCCAGGTACTACTGTGACTTCTCCCAGGTGAGAGACGAAGGCCTGCCCAAGGATTTTAAGAAAGATGAGGAAGGTTTAGATGAATGCAGAGCAAGTAGTGTCACCAGCACACCATTATCTCCAAAAGGAGTCCAAAGCTTTATTCAATGATCACATCATTACAGCAAAGAGCCACATTTCGGAGCCATGCAGGACCCCTTCAACAGGCATGTGACCTTTACTGTAAGGATGTGATCATCGAATAAAGCTTTGGACTCGTTTTGGAGATCCTGGTGTGCTGGTGATACTACTTGCTCTGGTGTTATGCGGTTCCAGCAGTTGGTCGATTCAGCACCCGTATTAGAATTTAGCTATCTGTGCAGGAAGGTGTGCGTTAGGAATATTACAATTGAGGATCAGATGAATGACCCTCTATGCAGTCTGACCTTTAAAGTGTTCGAAGGTAGATGTCCAGATCTGCTGCTAGTGAACCTTATAAAAGATGCATTCTTGGTCCATAAAGAATGGGATCAGTTACAGCTACGTGATGGCATGGTCTACGAAGGGGACCCTTGGACGATTCTGAAGACAAGTGGTAACTTTTCCTGCCAAAGCAACATAGAGAAACTATGATGACTGACTTGCATGATGATCCTGGTCATTCAGGGCCTAAAAGAACATTTTAAACTAGTGAGAGACTGATTATACTGGCCCTGTATGTGGGCCAAAGTTGAAAGTTACTGTCACTCCTGCAAAGGCTGCATACAAAAAAAGACTGCCCACAAGAGCTGCCCCAGTGGGTCATCCCAATGGGTGTGCATTGGAGCCTGATTTGAGTAGACAGGGAAATGTCCTGGTGGTGATAAATCACTTCGCCCATTTCGCCAGGTGACTAGCAAGCTTTCAGAGTGGCCAGAGTTCTGGTAGAGATGTTTGTTGTTCAGTAGAGACTGCCTCAACACACCCACTCTGACCAAGGAAGAGACTTTGAAAGCAGACTTATAGCTGGATACTTTGGGCATTCAGAAGTCCAGAATAATCTCACCATCCTCAAGGAGACCCCCAACCAAAAAGGTTCAGTCGGACTCTTCTAGATATGTTTGGGTCATACACTGCTGAAATGAAACACTGGAGCAGGCACATATCAGCAGTAGTGCATGCCTACAACAGCACTGAGAATGATGCCACAGGGTACTCCCCATATATGCTTATGTTTTGAAAAGAAGCCTGTTCACGGATTGAGCTAGCATTTGGTACATCTTTAGATCAAACCTATGCAACATCTCATAGGAGATATGTGGATCGCCTGAGGAAGAATCTGAAAACAGCATACGAGAAGGCCTAGGCTGCCTCAGGCACTCAAGGTCAACAAAATAAAAGAAACTTGAATCTGAGAGTCAGGGTACAGGACTTACAGCCAGATGATAAAGTGCTGCTGAGGAACTTGGGTGTCCCTGGGAAGGATAAGTTAACTGACGAGGGAAATCCCAGCCCTACATCAGCAGTTGCCTGGATAGCTGGCATATCAGATCCACCCTGATGGGAGAACGAGCCCATTGAAAGTCTGCCATCACAACCACCTTCTACCCTTGGTGGAAGCAGCTTGAATACCTCCACAGCCAGATGTGCCACCCACTCAGACTACTTCTCTGAAGCCACGACCAGTGACTAGATCTCAGCCTTTGCCATCAGACACAGATGAAGGGGAGAGCAGTGAGGAGGAGGATGTGTGCATGGTCTGGTTATGGCCATCTACACATCCGAATGCAACCTTACCCCTTTCTCCTAGGAAAGCTCACACAGGAGCCATTAGGTCCAAAGCTCCAGACTTATAACCCAGGGTTACCAACTGGAAAGTCAGGAAGATCTTCCAATTGAGTGAGCTTTTCAATCACCCCAGAGAATCAATGAGGGGTCTGCTGAAGAAGGGCCATCCATGCCCAAATAACAAAGATCAAAAAGAATAATTCAGCCTCCCAAAAGACTGGAGAGAATGTTTAGGACACTGTACTGCAGCTGCTCTCTATGCTCCCACCGGACTATCATGTCGAATTTAGTAACACTGTAGGGGAAACTACAAGCAGAAGGATTCAATAAGCCGCACTGAACCAAGGCAGGTGTAGTTTGAAAAAAGTACCCTGCTATGGAAGTCAATAGACTGGCCGACTACAGTCCCTGATCCCCATACCGTAGACCGAAGGACTCCCTCTTGTTGCTGGGAAACTGGACAGCATTCACCACTACTCTTGTGCGCACATCTGGTGCTGCAGCTCTGAAGCTGGAGACTGAGGTGCCAATAACCTGTGTGCTGTGTTGCCTAGGGGCAGAGCCGCCAAGATTGTCAATCACTGGGGACCTGAGTTGAGGTTTGCTTTATTGCTTGGACTGGTGGGAGGCCGCTATTGCAGTTGATTTTCAACTGCTAGCAGAGACTGCAAAAATAGACATAATGTCCATATGCTTAGTGGCTTCTATCACTGCATGCAAAAGGGACTGTGTAAAAGGTGCAAAGCTAAGGACTGCCTACCAACAAACGGCTATATTGGGACTTTGCATGAAGCACTCAAAGCCAGAGGTATCTCTCTAGGGACATAAGTTGTTCATAAATACGCAGTTAATCAATAGTGCTGATACTGTTTGCTGTAGTGACCTATTCTAAATTGCATATCTTAATGATTGCATTGTTTAACCCACTGTGAGACAACTGATTCTTCTATTTGTTAATTTATTTACAGTATGAATCAGTGGCGGGTTCAGCAATCAACAAACACCCCCCGGGCGGCCAGTGGCATGGACTTTTCCAGCACCAACCCCGCCCCCCTCCGGGGCCAGTGGCACAGACTTTTCCAGCAACCCCCACCACCACCCCCTGGCCCCCTGGTGCTCAGACGCACTTAACGCTGTCTGCCCGGTACTTACCCCATCTTAGTGGCAGTTCAGACAGTGGGTGGCAGGGGGAAAGCTGTATCCCAGGCAGTGGTTCTGGTGTACTCTCATAGAGACGCCATGCATCTATTCACTCCTCCTCCTAGGTGTCCAATATGATCGCCTGTACTTTCAGTCAATCGGGTGATGGGTCTCAAAACCACTTCCTGATTGGCTGGGAGGAGGATCAGTGTGGGGATAACGAATATTCGGGCACAGTACATCCACTCTGGGTTGACAATGCTAAGGTCCTAGCCGCCACCACACCGCGTGAAGGAATCACAGGAGGGAGACCCCCCTATGTGGAAAAACTCACCAAAGGTCAGTTAATATTCGGCATTCATATCTCAAAGGTGTCTCTGTTCACCTCTCCTCCAATCTCCACCGCCTGGATCACTAGTATGTGTGTGGTCAGAATCAAGCCAAGTGTCAGTTAATATCCAGCATTCAGATTTCAAAGGTATCTCTGTTCACCTCTCCTCCAATCTCCACCACTTGGATCTCTGGTGTGTGTGTGGTCAGAATCGGACCTGGTCTGATGGAGCGCTCCTCTGTGCGGACTACAATGAGATGCCAGGCTCAGGACGGGCGCTCGGTGGTCGGGATAGCGGTGGATTGAAGGCGACTCAGCTCCGGCTTCGCCTCTCTCCTCCGTCTTTCTCGCTGTGTATTTTCTCCTCTGGCCCCACACTGTGCTGCATAACATGCTTTAAGGAAACAGGATCCATTTTTTTTTAGGGTAACAAACACTTTAAGCTGTGACAATATATCTACTCTATTCCAAGTTATCCAGTTTGATGCTTATTTTCTGGTACTGAAAAACAGTTGTGTTCAGGACATTTAAATTTGTGCACCCATAAGTGTTTGCTGCAACCATCTGTTTAACCAAGGGTGCCAGTGGGGCCAAGGTAGTCCATGCAATCAAGGCCAAAGAACAGAGAACCCAAAATACCAAGCAGCTCCTGTGGGGGTAGCACTACACCTATATTTTGAGTTTTAAAGTTTATGAAATATAATTTTTATTGTGATTTATTCACTTACTCTGCTACATTTTCACAATTTTATTTCATACACATGATTTTATTTCTACCAATGTCTGTTGATATAAGATGCTGGCTGTTGGAGTAAGACATAATCACTGTGAAGCAATTCTAAGCCACCTGATGCATAAATAAAAGGCAACTATTGCTGCCCAATTTTTTACAAATATAATTAAAAATGATACATTGGAACATGGTTTGAACACGAAGAAGCATCAATCAGATTTGTTATATTAAACTGCCAAAATGCATTTAAAAAGAAAATAGAATTGAGAAATAAAGAAATCTAGGAACATGTATAAGCCTCTGTTTAAAATAAACACATACATGTATTTTCACTGAAAGGTTTTCTAAAGTTATTTTATAGGGGTTGATTTACTAAAGTTGGAGAATGCAAAAATTGGTGCAGCTGTGCATGCTAGCCAATCAGCTTCTAACCTCAGCTTGTTCAATCAAGCTTTGACAATAAAACCTTGAAGCTGCTTGGTTTCTGTGTGGAGCTGCAGCAAATTTTGCACTTTCAAGCTTTAGTAAATCAACCCCATAGTTGCCTGCATTTGCGTTCACACACCTATTGTAGTGGTGGCTCCCCAGATGTCCCGAAAACCCCAGGGTGCTCTTGTTATGTTTCTATGATTGAGAAATCGGCCATGCTGCCCCCTACTCCTGTGCCTCACCTAGCCCGATAAACCAATAGGGAGTTGGCAGATATGTTTTCAGCTTCAGAAACAGATTGAGATTTATATAACAATAGCTCCCTGGTTTGGGGGACTCTTGTAGTTCTCCTGTAGTGTTATCCATGTAAGCTATATCTGCTTGATTTCCATCACTGCATCCCATTTAGCACTTTTTAAGTGACTGCAGGATTACCCTAAATTACTTACAAATTGTGCTATCTATAATTTTATGTTTCATATGTAGCGCTACGCCCTGTAGGGGCCGCTGTAGATCACAATGATTCTCTCCCTGCACAGTGCAGAGGCAGCCAGGCACACAGCAAAAGTTCTCACTCTGGCTCAGAAATCAGTCTAGGGAATTTCTATTTGCAATTACTGAAGTATCTTGAGGCATAAAAGGGGCGCAGGATACTTTGAAATGTTAAGTACAACTTGCTAAGGACACCCCTCTCTCTGTTGCAACAGCATAGGTAAAAATGGACTAGGACAGTCTAGAGTTGCGCAGCTGGAGACCATGCAGAAATCTGTAGCACAAGTAGTAGTTTACTAAGACAGTCTAAGGAGGCATTGCTCACAGAGTCCTAGTACGTGAATAGTCCATATGCAGCCCCAACAAAGTAGTTCAGCATTCAGTCCATGAGTGTTCCAAGGGCAAGCAGCCCACAGGAGTTTACTGATCCATTCTCACTCAAGGGAAATACCCTCTGTTCAGTGCTCCAGCTTTGTAACAGAAACCCAACCACCATATGGGCACCGCCCCAGACATTGGCTAGGCCAGGGGTGGCGAACAAGTTAGACACAAAGAGCCAAAATTTTAAACTGTGAGAGTCAGAGAGCCACACCACGCAGTGACCTGCCAAAACAGACAAACACTTAGGCTGGGTTCACACTGCAGCGGGGCAGAGCGGTGCGGAGCGGCGCGATGCGGCGCTCCAGGCGATCTCAAAGCGGCTTGCTAGGAGACTTCTATAATAGAAGTCAATGCAAGCCGCCTGAGATCGCCCTGAAAATAGTGCAGGGACCATTTTTCTAATGCGGAGCGAAGCGATTCGCTCCTATTAGAACGGTCCCATTTGCACAGCATTGAGGCGAATTGAGTCGCCTGACAATTCGCCTAGATGTGAACGGGCCGCGAAGTCGCGCCACTCCGCCCCGCTGCAGTGTGAACCGGCCCTCACACAGAAGCGGGGCGGCGCGAATCGGCGCGAAGCGGCGCTCGAGGCGCTTGAGGCGATCTCAAGGCGGCTTGCGAGGAGTCTTCTATAATAGAAGTCAATGCAAGCTGCCTGAGATCGCCCTGAGAGAAACATGAAACTTGGCAAAGAGCCACAGTATATACAAAATATAATAAGAGGCAAAGAGCCGCATTCATTATGGCCGGGAGCCGCATGTGGCTCGAGAGCCGCGTGTTCGCCACCCCTGGGCTAGGCCATGCTAAATATTCAGGCTGTATACTTAAATTATCCCGCCCTAAGTTCTAGAAGCTTTTAGAGGCAGGGGAAGCAATCAAGTTCTCAGCCTGTGAAGTTCTGAACAGAAAAAACAAAACAATTACTGCTCCAGTGATTACAGTAGAAGCCCTCCCCACCTCAAAATCTAGCAGTAGGTTAAAGCAGAGTACCACCCAGGTAAAAGTCAGCAGCTACAAAAAGTGTAGCTGCTGACTTTTAATAATCGGACGCTCACCTGTCCCCCACTCCAGCCTTGCGGTCGCCCGAGGGCTCGCTCTTTGCCCCCTCCCCTCAGCGGCGCCGGCATCACAAGTGTGGGCACCCGGCTTTGAGTTGCACTGCGCCTTGTGACTGGCTGGCGTATCTTATGGGACCTGTGATGTGTCCCAGAAGACCGCCGAGAGGCAGGGGGGAAGGTGGACTTCCTTCCTGGAACCACGGCGCCCGGGGAGGAAGTGGACCTGGGACCCTGGTCACCCCCCAAATAAAAAGATATGCCAATTGTGTCATGTCGGGGGTCACCTTAATTAAAACGGAAATTCCACTTTAGGGGGGAACTCCGCTTTAAGCATCTATTAACCACTTCAGCCCCGGAAGGATTTCACACTTTAGGACCAGAGCACTTTTTGCGATTCGGCACTGCCTTGCACTGACAATTGCACAGTCGTGCGACGTTGTACCTAAACGAAATTTGCGCCCTTTTTTTCCCACAAATAGAGATTTCTTTTGGTGGTATTTGATCACCTCTGCGTCATTTCTGATCGCCGCTATAAACAAAAGAAGAGTGACAATTTTGCAAAAAGAAACAATTTTTCTTACTTTTTGCTAAAATACAAATCCAAAAAAAAAAAAAAAATATATAAAATACACTTTTTTCATCGGTTTTGTTCAATTTATATTCTTCCTCATATTTCTGGTAAAAAAAATCGCAATCAGCATTTATTGATTGGTTTGCACAAAAGTTGCAGCGTTTACGAATGATGAGAATTAATTTCTGGGGTTTTTTTTTACTAGTAATGGCGGCGATCTGCGATTTTTAGCGGTACTGCAATATTACTGCGGACATGACGGACCATTTTGACACTTTTTTGGGACCATTGGCATTTATACAGCGATCAGTGCTATAAAAATGCACTGATTACTGTGTAAATGCCATTGGCAGTGAAGGGGTTAACCTGGAGGGGGCACTCTAAGGGTTAACTGTGTTCCCTCAGTGTGTTCTAACTGTATGGGGGCTGGGGTGGCAGGGGGAGGGGAGTGATCACAGCTTCCATACATTAGTTGAAGCCTGTGATCACAGCCCTTCCCCCTCTGTCAGAACGGAGATCCGTGTTTACATACACAGACCTCCTTCTGGGGGGGGGTGCGATCGCGGGTAGCTGGCGGCGATCGAGTCTGCCCTACCCGCTCCCTGGCCCCCCTGGAACACAGTGAGCTCACAATACTAGTTATCGCAGCCACCGTCAGGTAATGGCGGTTTGCGGTAATGAGCCACTCGCTGCAGCGGGCGGTCGGCAAGTGGTTAAACTCCCGTCATCAGCATGACAAAAGTTTCAGATGGTAGGAGTATCTACTCCAGATTATTTCTGCCTCTGCTTTATGAAGATATTGCATATAGTTGGAGTACATAAAGGATTTATTAGGCAGTAGTGATGAGCTGTCAGTTCGAGTCAAACATTGGCTGTTCACCTGTCTACCGTATTTAGAACATTATGGGGAGTTTGTGCCAAATTTGCGCGCCCCATAATGCATTGCTAGAACGCGCAAAATGCCGCCCACTGATTGGCCAAAGCATGCACATGACCTGCATGCTTTGGCCAATACCAGCGCGCTCTGCTGTGAGAGCCATGTTTGGCTAAAAGGCAGGGTGCCTTTGGCCAATTATGTCTCAGGGATCTCCGTCCACGGCCCTCACTATATAAGGCCGTTTAAACAGCGGCCCGTGTAATGTGTGAATGTGGAGACCAGAGGCTGACGTTTATCTAGTTTAGCTAATTTAGTCAGTGGCGTGTAGGCAGTGTAGTATATAGATTTAGTGTAGAGTATATACAGGCAGTGCAGGCAGTGTAGTACAGTATCTCACAAAAGTGAGTACACCCCTCACATTTTTGTAAATATTTTATTATATCTTTTCATGTGACAACACTGAAGAAATTATACTTTGCTACAATGTAAAGTAGTGAGTGTACAGCTTATATAACAATGTAAATGTGCTGTTCCCTCAATATAACTCAACACACAGAAATTAATAAGAATTAAAAGGCGTCACTCCGGATTCTTTGCTGAAGTGTGTTTATTTGGTTGCAGTGCAGGGTGTACATAAAAAAGCAGACGCGTTTCGGTAGGAAAACCGCCTTGGTCACTGCAGTCAAGGCGATCTCACCAAGGGGTATTGGCAGATTCCCCTAGCTGAGTCAGCAAGGGAGAAAAAGGCATTTGTAACACCAGATGGGGCATTCCAATATAAAAGAATGCTGTTTGGGTTACAAAATGCACCAGCCACATTCCAGCAGAAAATGGACAAAATTCTGAGGCCCCATCAGAAGTATTCTGCAGCCTACTTGGATGATGTGATTATCCACAGTACGGATTGGGCCTCACATCTGCCAAAAGTGCAAGCTGTACTAGACTCCATAAGGGAAGCTGGGTTCACGGCCAATCCAAAAAAGTGTACCATTGGACACGAAGAAGCCAAATATTTGGGGTACACTATTGGGAGGGAAGTAATAAAACCCCAAGTCAACAAAGTGGAAGCCATAGATAGTTGACCGCGCCCCAACAGCAAGAAGCAGGTTCGAGCGTTCCTCGGAATTGCTGGATACTATCGGCGATTCATTCCTCACTTTGCTTTACAGGCTGTGCCCCTAACCAGCCTGACAAAAGGGAAAGAGTCTACCATGGTGAAATGGACTCCGGAGGCTGAATCAGCATTCTAGTCTTTAAAAAAAGCCTTATGTAGCCAACCAGTGCTGTACTCCCCTGACTTCGCTAAGGACTTTGCGGTACAGACTGATGCGTCAGATGTAGGCTTCGGAGCAGTCTTGTGCCCTCCTCTTCTTCTTCCTCTGTGGCCTCTTCTGCAGCAGTGTCCTCTGAACCAGCAGTGCTCACAAATAGTGTTGAGCGAACCCGGACTGTAACGTTCAGGTCCGTACCGAACTTTGGGGTGTCCAGGACCCGGACCCGAACACGGACATTTCAAAAAACGTTCGGGTTAGGGTTCTGGGTTCTGGTAGTTGATCACGCATGTTGAATAGCTGCAGGGCAGCCAATCAACAAGCATTTCACAGTATATGAGGAATGGGACTGAACGGGACTTTGAATGAGGTCATGTGGGCTGATGACCTCCATCCCTTGTATACTAAACCAAAGAGGGAAGGGAAAAGGGGCGGGACTTTAAATAACCTGTGTGCTTCATTCAAACAGACATATTGTTTGAATAAATATTCTTTTAATATATTTCATCAATATTAGTAATGTACAAACAAGGACACAATAATCAATTCATATACATGTGTTTCTACAAGAGTTCGGGCACTAAGCCTCAACATATCAAGTAGTACATATGAAATTATGACCAGTCCATGTGTTCTGCATAGAGTATTGGCACAACATATATATCGCTCTACGCGTTTCGTGGAGATTACAACCCACTCATCAGGAGCATATGTGTGACTGACAAATGTAAATGCATAAAAGAATATATATTAGTACCGAAAGATCGATTAAAAAGTTGGCAGGTAGGATTGGAGAATGTTATAAACCAAAATACCTACAAACGGGGCCTCACTGTTGGATGCGATACACGGACCCGATAGATCCCCAAATGGGGTATCCCTCCAAGGAGCTGAGATACGGGGGCACCACACAGACCAAATACGAGACCACCTCCATTGGAGAACCATATCCAAAAGATACCCATGAACTAGTGATGAGTGGATGAGCTGCCCTAAAACGGGGAGCCAAAGGTGAGAAAGGGGGATGAATAGGTCAAGACACTGCCCAAAGTGATATTACATGAGAACTAACGTGAAGGATAAAATATACCATACCTGCATAGGTAGTGAGGCTGAGATTGAGTGATGGTGAAGAGGACGTGCACAGAGATAGACAAAGCATAATAGTAAAGGTGGAGGTGACTCATATATAGGGTCCGGTAGACACGCCCCCCATCAACGTCACGCCGGCGGGAGGAAGGTAGGAGGGAGGTGCCAGCCGTAACGGAGGAGACCCCCGCTGACTCTGACCGCCCAACATCCCCACAACACAACCAACGCCTGATGACAAACAAGCCGAAAGTGCAGTGCCTCAGGCTGAGCCACACTCACATCCGGCGCAAAAGGCGTGACGTGGACGCCAAGGACGAACACTCCACCCATCTCGGAGGGGAAAGGGGGAGGACTCGTCAACTCGGCGTCCCAGCTCCCCGGGGGGACAGGAGCTACAGCCAGGCTCCCAAATCCGGGCCACGTAGCACATCCAGCGCGTGCCACCCAGAGGCACTGATATATCACATAGGGACAATAAAAGCCCTACGAACAGAGTTACAATGCAAACTCGTTGAATGTTTGGAGGAACATAGTAGTAAACCCATATAAAGCAGTAGGACACAATACAGTAAAGATAACCAAGTGATATGATGTATTGTTTGAATAAAAATAAAAATAAAATGAGAATACATATAGAAATATAGGTATAAGAACCTGTGTGCTTCCATCCCTTTATATGTATATGAGGAATGGGACTGAACGGGACTTTGAATGAGGTCATGTGGGCTGATGACCTCCATCCCTTGTATACTAAACCAAAGAGGGAAGGGAAAAGGGGCGGGGCTTTCCCCTCCGAGATGGGTGGAGTGTTCGTCCTTGGCGTCCACGTCACGCCTTTTGCACCGGATGTGAGTGTGGCTCAGCCTGAGGCACTGCACTTCCGGCTTGTTTGTCATCAGGCGTTGGTTGTGTTGTGGGGATGTTGGGCGGTCAGAGTCAGCGGGGGTCTCCTCCGTTACGGCTGGCACCTCCCTCCTACCTCCCTCCCGCCGGCGTGACGTTGATGGGGGGCGTGTCTACCGGACCCTATATATGAGTCACCTCCACCTTTACTATTATGCTTTGTCTATCTCTGTGCACGTCCTCTTCACCATCACTCAATCTCAGCCTCTCACTACCTATGCAGGTATGGTATATTTTATCCTTCACGTTAGTTCTCATGTAATATCACTTTGGGCAGTGTCTTGACCTATTCATCCCCCTTTCTCACCTTTGGCTCCCCGTTTTAGGGCAGCTCATCCACTCATCACTAGTTCATGGGTATCTTTTGGATATGGTTCTCCAATGGAGGTGGTCTCGTATTTGGTCTGTGTGGTGCCCCCGTATCTCAGCTCCTTGGAGGGATACCCCATTTGGGGATCTATCGGGTCCGTGTATCGCATCCAACAGTGAGGCCCCGTTTGTAGGTATTTTGGTTTATAACATTCTCCAATCCTACCTGCCAACTTTTTAATCGATCTTTCGGTACTAATATATATTCTTTTATGCATTTACAGTTGTCAGTCACACATATGCTCCTGATGAGTGGGTTGTAATCTCCACGAAACGCGTAGAGCGATATATATGTTGTGCCAATACTCTATGCAGAACACATGGACTGGTCATAATTTCATATGTACTACTTGATATGTTGAGGCTTAGTGCCCGAACTCTTGCAGAAACACATGTATATGAATTGATTATTGTGTCCTTGTTTGTACATTACTAATATTGATGAAATATATTAAAAGAATATTTATTCAAACAATATGTCTGTTTAAATAACCTGTGTGCTTCATTCAAAGTCCCGCCCCTTTTCCCTTCCCTCTAAGCATTTCACAGGTTTGCCCTTAGAAGCCATCACAGCCATATCTACTAATGGCATGGCTGTGATT
Source organism: Glandirana rugosa (assembly GCA_018402905.1). Taxonomy (NCBI): domain Eukaryota; kingdom Metazoa; phylum Chordata; class Amphibia; order Anura; family Ranidae; genus Glandirana; species Glandirana rugosa. The sequence continues at coordinate 1,043,237 of BLSH010480231.1, forward strand.
GGCCAGTGCATTATGTGACCCAGCCTCTATATAAGCTGAAGTCACTTGATGCTGCAGTCACATGCTCTCTGAGACTCTGACTAGTATAGGGAGAGGAAGCTGCCAGCGTTTTTGTGAGGGACAGATTGCAGACATTTTAACATCTGATCCTGCATCCTGAGATTACTACTACTGTTGCTCTGAGGGACAGATTGCAGAAATGTGAGATTTCACATACTGCTGCTTTGAGTGACAGATTGCAGATCAAATCCTGCATAACACAACGATCGCTACGACCGTACACAACGATCAGATTGTGGGAGTAATTTGAGATTTCACATACTGCTGCTTTGAGTGACAGATTGCAGATCAAACCCTGCCTAACACAACGATCGTTACGATCATACACAACAATCAGATTGTGGGATCGTACACAACGATCAGATTGTGGGAGTAATTTGAGATTTCACATACTGCTGCCTTGAGTGACATATTGCAGATCAAACCCTGCATTACACAACCATCTGACTGCACTAGGTAGAGGCTTCTGCTTAGAGGGACAGATTATTCTTCTAAAACCATCGCCTACTCCTATAGGGTCAGGTTCCTGCTGTTGCTGTAAGGGACAGATTATTGTTCTAAAATCCTCCTCCACCACCGCCACTTCCACCTATCCTGCCACGGTCACGGCCTAGTCAAGCTCTAGGCTCCTACTCCACATCCACCCCCCATTCCCAATTTTTTTATTTGATTTTAATTTATTTTCCCTATCCCCATTTTTTTGTAGGGCACTTGCCCTGCTCTAACCCCAATTTTACTTCCTTTTGCAGCCTCTAGCACTTGCCAGGACTTTGTTACAGCCATTTTTGTGCCTAATAGTTTGGGTCCCCATTGACTTCAATGGGGTTCGGGGTCCGGGATAAAGTTCGGGCAACGTTCGGTGCCGAACCCGGACTTTTTCCCAAAGTTCGTTCGGACCCTCCGAACCCGAACGTCCAGGTATTCGCTCAACTCTACTCACAAAGCATTCAAGAGGCTATGCAAGCAGTCAGACTAAAAGATGTCATGCTTGAGTTGATCTTCCTAGGGGACAGGAGCCACACAGGGGCAGAGATTCTGTCAGCTCTGCGGGGGCAGGCTCAGAGGTGGTTGACACCACATCAGCTTGAGCCAGGAATGGTTGTATGCGACAATGGCACCAACCTTCTCTCTGCCCTCCGACAGGGACACTTCACACATGTTCCATGCTTGGTACACGTCCTGAATTTGGTGATGCAGCGTTTCTTGACCAGGTGCCCAGGCTTACCAGATATTCTGAGGCAGGCCAGAAAAGTCTGTGGTAATTTCCCCCGGTCATACAATGCCAGTGCTCGGCTGATTGACATTCAGCAGGAATTGAACCTGCCTACCAACCGCCTCATTTGTGACATGCCCACCAGGTGGCACTCAACAGGAGGAGGAGGATTGTGTCAGCATGGATGTAGAGCATAACACGCAGCAGTCTTCAAGGGATGGTTTTCAGTCCCCAGAAATCCAAGGAGTTGTACGTGACTGGGAGGAGGTAGTTCCTGACAATGTCATCCTCAGTGACCCAGAGGATTCTCAAGTCTGCTCAAACTTACGCTGCATGGCCTCTCTGATTCTGCAAAGCCTGCAAAAAGGGTTTTTGGTATCAAGGAGAGGGATCATTACTGGATGGCAACCCTTCTTGATCCACGTTACAAGGGTAAAGTTGCAGAGCTCATCCTGCCTGCGCAGAGGGTGCAGAGGATGAAACATCTTCAGGATACCTTGAAGAAAAGTTTGTGCAACGCCTTTCCAGACCCTGGGATGTTACCTATTCCTGCTGCTGGACAAAGTGTTTCTAAAGGCTTCCTTCAGTCAGAAGAAGAGCGGTGGAGAAGGTGGCCGGCTCACCTATCCCTTTAAACAATTTTTCAGTCCTCAGCGCCCAGGACTGATAGGTTCAAGCAACCATCGGCAGCGTCTGCATTATATGGTGCAGGAAAATTTAGGGTCAAGAGCAGACTTGGAGACCTTTCGAACTGAGCATCCACTGAGTTACTGGGTCTTGAGGATGGACCACTGGCCGGAACAAGCTCTATATGCAGTCGAGCTACTGGCCTGTCCTGCATCCAGCATGCTTTCTGAACGGACATTCAGTGCTGCTGGAGGGTTCGTAACGGATCAAAGAGTGCGCCTTTCCACAGACCCGGTTGATAGGCTCACATTTTATAAAAATGAGTTAGTCCTGGATCAGTAGCTATCAAGCCCCTGATGCTGATGCTAGGGATCTGGGATCCCTTGAAGACTGCCTATGCTGCCTATCCTATTCCTCCTGTCCTGAATCCTGATGATGCTAGCTTCCAACAATATTTTGTGTTTAGGGCACCACCAACACCCAAGGCCCAACTTTTCTGCACCTGTTTTACAGGGGCATGTCATAACTATTTTTTTTTTTTTTTTAACAGCATGGCCCGTTCCTGCGCCCAACAAGAGTAACTGCACCTGTTTGACTGGGGCATGTCATTACAATTTTTAAAATAAGTTACAACTGCAGGGCCCGTTCCTGCTTACAATAAGAGTAACTGCTAGGTGTTACAGTGTTCTGCCACCACCAACACATAAGGCCCAATTTTTCTGCACCTGTTTGACTGAGCATGTCATTACAATTTTATACAATGCAGCCCCCGTAAGATATAGTTCAGACTATATGGTGCAGTCAGTCTAGTATATATAACACAGTGTTTTGAAGTGGTTAAGGGCGGGGAGGCACAGTGGTGTAGTGGTTAGCACTTTCGCCTAGCTGCAAAAGGGTCGCTGGTTCGAATCACAAACATGACAGTACCTGCCTGGAGTTTGCATGCACTCCCTGTGCCTGTGTGGGTTTCCTCCAGGTACTCCGGTTTACTCCCACACTCCAAAGACATGCTGGTAGGGTAATTGGATCGTGTCTAAATTGACAATAGTAGGAATGTGAGTTAGGGACCTTAGATTGTAAGGTCATTGAGGGTACCGACTGATGTCAGTGAACAATGCATATGTAAAAGCGCTGTGTAAATTCACTGCGCTATATAAGTACCTGAAATAAATAAGCAAAAATTGTAAAAAAAGGGCCTGGTTTGGATTTTGGTGGGACCCCCATGCAAATTTTTTCAGTGATTTATGATCTATATTGCCAGGAGCCGGCAATATAGCCGTGAGAGATTTTATATGAAGATTTTTCCTTTACAAATGTCATTTTGCAGTGGCACTGTTCTAAACATCACACTGATGTACCACTTTACAGGCAGACTAAGGAGACCCCCCAGGCACGATATTTAAAGGAATATTTGCATTTTTTTTCACGTTAATCATTATTAAAATCACTGCTTCTGAAAAAAACAATCTTTTTTATAACTTTTTTTGGCATTGATACATGTCCCCTGGGGCAGTACCCGGGTCCCCTGGGGCAGTACCCGGGTCCCCATATACTTTTTATGGCAATAAAAAGGCATATAAGCCTTTATAATGTGCACTTTTGATTTTTCCTGTTCGAGTCCCATTGATTTTAATAGGGTTCGCATATTCGAACAAACCTATTGCCCGTTTGCGATGTTCTGGTGCAAACCCAACCGGGGGGTGTTCGGCTCATCCCTATTAGGCAGTACACAGAGTTCAGGTATGCTTCTGGAAGGCAAGAGTGAGGCTTCAGAAGTAACTAACTCCGGGTATAGAAAGCCTCAAGCGTTTATGTAAAGCAGATACACTATATTGCCAGAAATATTGGGATGCCTGCCTTTACACACACATGAACTTTAATGGCATCCCAGTTTTAGTCTGTAGGGTTAAATATTGAGTTGAACCACCCTTTGCAGCTACAACAGCTTCAACTCTTCTGGGAAGGCTGTCCACAAGGTTTAGGAGAATGTCTATGGGAATGTTTTACCATTCTTCCAGAAGCGCATTTGTGAGCTCAGGCACTGATGTAGGACGAGAAGGCCTGGGTTGCAGTTTCCGCTCGAATTCATTCCAAATGTGTTCTATCGGGTTGAGGATACTCAGGACTCTGTGCAGGCCAGTCAAGTTCCTCCACCCCAAACTCGCTCATCCATGTCTTTATGGACCTTGCTTTGTGCACTGGTGTGCAGTCATGATGGAACAGAAAGGGGCCAACCCCAAACTGTTCCCACAGAGTTGGGAGCATGAAATTGTCAAAAATGTCTTGGTATGCTGACGCCTTAAGAGTTCCCTTCACTGGAACTAAGCCCAACCCTAACTAAGCCCAAAGCTTGAAAAACAACCCCACACCTTAATCTCCCCTCTACCAAATGGTTCGGACCAGTGCACAAAGCAAGGTCCATAAAGACATGGATGAGTGAGTTTGGGGTGGAGGAACTTGACTGGCCTGCACAGAAGAAGTTGAAGCTGTTACAGCTGCAAAGGGTGGGACAACTCAATATTGAACCCTAGGGACTAAGACTGGGATGCCATTAAAGTTCATGTGCGTATAAAGGCAGGCGCCCCAATACTTTTGGCAATATAGTGTGTATACTGTAGCAAGGATGTTAAATAAAATAAACATTTTAGGGCAGTCAGTGGCCATTACCAAGGAGGCATAAGTTAAAGAACAGTTGTGTTCAAGTGGCACTTCCTAATAAACATAGAAGTCCATAAATACAAAAACATAAAGCTCCAGACAGATAAAGTATGCAGCGACAGACATGAAAAATAAATGAGATGGATTAAAACTACAGTGTGATGTGTATATGACAAGACAGTATAGCCTAAGAGAAAGCCTTAGGGCAAAAATAGACAGCAACCTATTACCTGATACACTTTCAGACTGCTTATTGCCAATGGAACATCTTTAAGTATAGAGATGTGCTGTACAATTGTATCTATGTAGTGGGCATAGTGTTGACAGAAAATAAAATATTTCTTTGGAATACATCCTAGACAGTGGGGGAGATTTACTAAACATGGAGCGCTCAGATTCTGGTGAAGCTGTGCACGGTAGCCAATCAGCTGGTTCAATTAAGCTTTGACAATAAAGCCTGGAAGCTGATTGGTTTCTATGCAGAGCTGCACCTGATTTTACATACTCCAGTTTTAGTAAATATCCCCCAGTGTTTTTATTATTTCAAGTGAAAGTGCACTTTTGAATCCATGTAATTTTGCTTGCCATATGGTTGAAGACCCCTTCTTGAGGTGCTTTCCTTAACTGGCAGATTGTTAATGATACTGACTTAAGATGGACATGAACAGCCCAGCTTTCACAAAAATTGCTCCTGGGTGAAGCATCATTTGCAAAGATAAGGAAGCTCAGGACATCCCTAGGTGGCAATAAAAAGCTATTTGGGCAAATTCAGGTGTTTGCTATTGTTCACAGATATTTTCCAATGTGCAAAATAGGAAGGATCAAAGCACCTGCTAGCATTGGCCAAGTACTATGATGGCTTCCAGCGCTCCACCAGCTTTCCATGAGGAGAGGCAGATATCTCCTTGTACATTGTTCTTGGGGGACATGTGAGTCATTTTATGGGATGTCTAAGGCAGAGGTCAGGCAAGTGGGTTCCATTGAAGAGTTTCTTTAAAGTGATTGTAAAGTCTTATTAAAAATAAAAAAAAAAACAAACATGTTATACTTACCTGCTCTTTGAAATGGAATTGCACTGTGCGGCCCCAAACCTCCTCTTCTCGGGTCCCCTGCCGGTGCTCCTGACTCCTCCTCCTTACTGAGTGCCCCCCTAGCAAATCGCTGGTTATGGGGGCACTTGTGCTGGCTTGATCCTGAGCCATGCTACCTGTGTCCACGGACACAGACAGCGCAGCTGTCACAGGATTTGACTGACAGCAGTGGGAGCCAATGGCTCTTGCTGCCTCAGCAAAGCCTGAGAGAGTAGAGAGAGAAAACAGAGCTGCTACAGATCGGCGCTTAACTGGATCGAGTGAGGACTGGGGTATGTATAAGGGAGGTGACGGGGTGATATTGTTACCTAAACAGTTTTTACCTTAATGCAATGATTTTTTTTTTAGTCTAGGCTTAGATAACCTAATTGTCCTAGGTAATTCATTCCAAAAAGACTGAGCTATCAAAGTACTAAAATAAGCCTGTACTGGTGACTCATAATTTCAAGACAATCAGACATGATATCTGATTGTACCTTTTGGCTTATAACAAACCTGCTGCTGATGTCATTCGATCATGCATAATTTCTTATGAAAACACATACCTTCTAGAACTCAGTATTTTATATATTTTAGCAGGTCCTCACCTCTCAAGCACCAATATTATAGTCTGCTCTCTCACTATGGCTAGAGTTGTGCCATGATCAAACCTAAACAGAGGGACAGTAGTAAAAGCAGATTTGTGATAAAAATGGGAACTGCCCCTCTAAAAAAAGGTACAATTGTTAAGAAAATATGGATTTGCTTCCAAAAGGACGGTCTTAAAATAAATATGTATTTTTTTTATCAGAAAAAAAAGTTTTATTGATAAAATAAGTATCCACATAAAATATATATATCTTCATATAAAGCAATCTGCTACAGTATTATGTATGAAAGGATGAATTACAAACAATAGCTAAAATAGCCAAAAGACATGGTATTTCTTATATCAATTACTGATAAATCTTCACACTATAGCAGAAACACAATAATGTAATCGTGGACAAAACAAAAACAAAAGGAACATTGCACTATAAAACGAATCCTATGAGCTGTGATCTAAATGTGCATGACCTTATATAGAATGGACAAGGCTACTCAACACTATATTTATTTCAGGTACTTATATAGCGCCGTCAATTTACGCAGCGCTTTACATATATATATTGTACATTCACATCAGTCCCTACCCTCAAGGAGCTTACAATCTAAGGTCCCTAACTCACATTCATCCATACACATACTAGGGACAATTTAGACAGGATCCAATGAATCTACCAGCATGTCTTTGGAGTGTGGGAGGAAACCGGAGTACCTGGAGGAAGCCCACACAGGCACAGCGAGAACATGCAAACTCCAGGCAGGTAGTTTGTGGTTGGGATTTGAACTAGCACTCTTTTGTTGCCAGGGGGAAGTGGTATTCACTACACCACTGTGCCGCCCCACAAATGCTCTCTTTTTAGAAACATCCATGTAGAAGCCTATCTTTGACCAGTTGGTGGGGTGCAAGACCTGGCGAGGCTAGCCATGGCTGCCACATAATTTAAAATTTTTTGGGTACATTCCTGTGTTGGTATGTAAGTTTTTCCCTTATTAACATGCTATTGACTTGTTCAATCCACTGTCTCCTAGTAGGAATTTGAGGTGATATCCAATAACGGGCTATCAATTTGTGAGAAAGATAAAGCAGTCATTGTATTGCCGTATGACATTGTGGAGTAAGCGAATCTTCCTCAAGGAAGCCCAATAAACAAACAACAGGGCTAGTTAAGAGACAAAATTAAAACACTTATGAAATTGTAGTAATAACAGCCGACCAATAACGAAATAATTTGGGGCATCTCCAGATCATATGTATCAAATCCCCATTATCCCTTTTACATTTCAGACACAATAGAGAATTCCTGTTACCCCACCTATGAAGCTGACCTGGTGTCCTATACGACCTATAGATGTGGGAGAGTTTGTGGCAAGCTGAGACTGACACTAGCGGGGTAGAGGTTAAACACAGATCCCATTTTTCCATATCTATAGGCCCCAGGTCTTTTTCTCATCCTTTCTTGCATGGAAGTTTAGATGCATCATGTGTAGATTGAAGGAGAATAGAATAACCTCTAGAGATCATTCCTCTTTTAACTTTTCTAGTAAAATCCCATGTATTAAAGGATGTTCAACAGGGGTGAGTGTAGTATTACGAGCCTGAGCCTGTATTGCATGTCTGAGTTGTAGGTACTTGTAGAACTAGCTTTGAGGAAGAGAGCTCCATTTGTAGATCTGAAAAGGATTTAAACACAGAACCAGTATATAATTGAGCTACGTAAATAATACTCGCTCTTTCCCAATCCTGAAAGCCATGTAGTTTAAGTAATTCTGAAAAGTTAGATTATGTCATATGGGAGTGTAGGGACAACAACCTTATATATTCAAAATACGTCTAATATATGACCATAAGTTGTCCACCATAAGTATCAACGGAAGGGTAGACTTAAAATGGGAGAAACCTGCTTCCAAAAAAGTCAGAGCTGGGCTGGGGGATCTCCAAGGCACCAGTAGATTACAAATAGGATAGAAAGGGTCTTTAACCACTTCCTTACTGGGCACTTAAACCCCCCTCCTGCCCGGACCAATTTTCAGTTTTCAGCGATGTCGCTCTTTGAATGACAATTGCGCGGTCGTGCGACGTTGTACCCAAACAAAATTAGCGTCCTTTTTTTCCCACAAATAGACCTTTCTTTTGGTGGTATTTGATCGCCTCTGCGTCATTTCTGATCGCCGCTATAAACAATAAAAGAGCAACAATTTTGAAAAAAACCCAATATTTTTTACTTTTTGCTATAATAAATATCCAAAAATAAAAAATAAAAAACAAATGTATTCATCAGTTTTGGCCGATATATATTCTTCTACATATTTTTGGTTAAAAAAAAATCGCAATCGGCGTTTATTGATTGGGTTGCGCAAAAGTTATAGCGCCTACAAACTATGGACATTGATTTATGGCGTTTTTATTTATTTTTTTTTTTTACTGGTAATGGTGGCGATCTGCGATTTTTATCGGTACTGCGATATCGGGGCTGACATGTCGGACGTTTTTGACACTTTTTTGGGACCAATGACATTTATACAGCGATCAGAAATTTAAATGTCCACTGATTACTGTATAAATGTCATTGGCAGTGAAGGGGTTAACCTGCAGGGGGCAGTGAAGGGGTTAACAATGTTCCCTGGGTGTGTTCTAACTGTGGGGGGGCGGGGTTGACAGGGGCATGACAGATCTAACTGATCCCAGTGACAGGGATCAGTAGATCTGTCATGCCCCCCCTCACAGAACGGGGAACCGCCGTGTTTACTTCGGCGGTTCCCCGTTCCTCCTCTCTGTAAGGAGATCGGGGGTCTCCGGCGGACATCGGGTCCGCCCGACCCGCGGGCACACTCCCGCAGTGTGCGGCGGCACGTGCACGCGCCGCTTGCGCCCGCGGGAACGCGCACAGCACTAGACGAATGGGAGGACGTCAATAGACGTCCTCCCGGCATTTTAGAGCCGCGCTGTAGCCGTCATTCGGCTATAGCGCGGATAGGAGGTGGTTAAAAAAAGTATTTTTGGACAAAAGTAAAATTGGCCCTCTAAATAAGGATGGTTGTATAGGAAAGGTGCATTTGGGAACAAAAACAACTGTAAATTAAATGTGGATTTAGTTTCAAAGGAATGACAGCTGTAAAGGAAATATACACTTGGGTCCAAAAAAAGGCCAGTTGGGAAGGAAAGATACATTTGGGAACAAAAGAAGCATTAAACCTACAAACAAAGGACAGGTGTGAAAAAAATATGGATTATGTTCTAAAAGAGCAATAGTTGTAAAGAAAAGATACATTTAGGAACACAAGAGGGGGTTGATTTACTAAAGGCAAATAGGCTGTTTACTTTGCAAGGGATTTTTTCTTTTCAATGGAATTTACCCCTACTTATAATCGAGGTGAAGCTCTGCCAAATTCCATCATACAATCATGTACAAGTAAAAATACTATTTTTTACATTTTCTTTGCATGTGATTTGGCTTGCAAAGTGAGCAGCCAATTTGCCTTTAATAAATCAACCCCAATGTGTCTACAATAGAAAGACAGTTGCAAAGTAAAGATGGAATTGATTTAAAAAAAGGGATAGTTACTCTAAAAAGGAGAAGAAAAAAAAAAAGATAAAGGGTTTGGGTAGAAAAAAGGATTGTTCCTCAAAAAAAAAAAAATTAAAAAAGATGGATTTGGGTCCAAAAGGATAGAGTGGTTTAAGATCAAAAAGAGTAATTGTTTATCCATTAGAAAAGCAGCCATGAAAAAATATGGATTAGGGCCCACAAAAAGAATTGTTCCTCAAATAAAAGGACAATTGTGAAAGAAAGATGGATTTGGGTCCAGCAAACAGAATGTCCCTTCAAAACCTGGGCAGTCGGGAGCTACGCGGATAACATGCAATCAAGCTGCATTGTTCAAACCTGGTCTTTTATGATAAGCTCTCCACACTGACTAGCAATTAGTTACAGTTGCTAGAAATCCTGCCCATATGCTAACAGTTATCATCTCCATCTGACCATGTTAGGATGTTATTTGTAACTGCACATCCTGCATCCATTATGATTCCTTCATCACCTCACACTCTCGCTTCTCTTTGGTTGTGTAATAGTCCCAACTCTTTTTTTTTCCTTTCCCTTGCTGAGTCCTAGTATGATACAGAGTAATCTGATGGGAGAAAAACATTCACTTGTGTCTTTCTCTCCTCCCACACTCATGACTGCAGCAAGCAGCTACAAGCAGCACCAGGAGAAGGAGTGAGAAGGCAGAGGGGATCTCAGGCGTTCCAGGTTCATTGCTGTGACTCACAAGGTAGTGGCATTATTTCCATCACTCTTGAGCCCAGGGAGATCTTATGTTGCTGCACCTCTCCTGGGCTACCTTACTCTGACTTTTTAGATATTTATGGCTTTGCACTGATACTGAGCACAAGACCTGCTCTGTGATCTCTATATAGCAAGGTATCATTTATGCCTTTATTTGTTCTGTGTGTGTGCCTTTTTGTGTTCTTGGTCTCATCACTGGTACCTAGACACATGTCAATGTTCATCTTATAGAAAGGATGCCTGTCTGTTGAGGATGGCAATGCCATCAACAAGGGGGCAGCACGTGCTGAAATACTAGATGCTCTCCAGTCAATGTGGCATGATTCTTCAATGTACATTTCAGCAGATGCTCTCAAGTGAATGTGTTATGACTATTCAATTTAGATTTGCATCCAACTGAATGTGCCATAATTAATTTATGTTGATTCTGGAATTTTAACACTTCCGTTCTCAAAAATATATTTTTTATGTTAACTTGCTGTACTTATTTAATTTTTTTTGCACACTTGCACCTCGCTTTTATTTAAAAAAAATATCACCATGTGTGCTTCACTTGAGACACAGAATAGCAGCTTTTATCTTCTCCATCTTCTGTGATTCATTGAGGCTGATGTAGTAAAGAATTTCAGAATGTTCATGCAATAAAATGTGTAAACAATTTCTTCAATTATCAAATTACGTGAGAAGAAAATCCCTCTTTACTTATTAATCTGATTGGATAATTGAAATGAATAGTCACACAATTTATTATGTGCTGTTGTGCCTATAGCAGGCATTGTAAGCATGCCTTTTAGAAATGGCCCTTTATACTGTACTTCATCGCTGGTTTGTACGCTTGAACATCAATGCTGTCATTACAAATACATCCACATAATAGCTGTTTCTTTGGTTTTTATTTTGTTTTGTTTTTCTTTTATAAAGTCGAACATTTGAAATTTGAACTGTGATCTAGGGTATTACCCAAAAATAATTGTAAAAAGTGGTCAAGATTCTGCAAATTATTTAAACATATATGATATAATAGAAAGATCCAGCCACACAAAGCTATTATGTACGTCTTTTCAATATTTTAGGTGACTAAATACTAGAGAGTGACAGATTTGAGACACCTGTGCTGCGTATTCCAAGCCCAGGTCTCTTTCAGGTAGGACATAGCATGAGGTCATGTAATTAGCAGAAGCTATTCCATTCATGCCTCATTCTTTCATGTGGAAGAGAGTTGTAGTCAATTTATCACAGTATGGCTACATCAGTGACTTTAGCATTTGTGTTCTGCTGTAACATTTTAACAGAGGGGATTCCATTTCTTCGTATTGCATGCAGCTAGATGCGTGTTTCCAAGGAGACGACTGGCCTGCCATCGTACTTACACTCTCTGCCTCCACTATTTTGGCTTTGTGTGTGCGTGTTTTTTGTTCTTCTACCTCTTTTATTGTGGGTACCCTGCCCATTTTTCCCCCTCTTCTAAAGGTATAGTTTGTCTTGACTCCCACTACAGAGCTGATAGCCCTGGGAAATATCCTGCATCTCTTATCTCATCATAAATAAACATATTTGATGCAGGTGACAGTTGCTTGAGGCTGTTTAGTTATCATGGTGTAGGCGTTTGTGGGACTGCGTAGTCTTTACACCTCCAGACTCTAAAATTGAAGGCAATTATTGCTTCAAATGAACCTAAATCCTTTTAGAAAACCGTAAAATGCTTTTGGTTGGTTATTTCACATTTGACTTAAAGGAGTAGTTATATAAACTGTTGCCAGATAGTAGAACAACACCACTTTTTGCAGGTGGTAATGGGGAAGTTATTCATACCCATCATAACAAACGTATAAACAAGTGGGGCTTAGTGGAAATGATTCCGAGCTCTAGAATACCATGGGTTTGGCACAGTATTGAAATAGCACCCCCGTTTAATGTGTGCTGAAGTGTAGCTTCACCATGACAGCACTTTTAGCTGCAGGGAGGCTGTAAACCAGTGGTTCTCAACTCCGGTCCTTGGGACCCACCAACAGGCCAGATTTTAAGTATTACCTTGGGGAGATGCAGACTAGAATACTGCAGTCACTGAGCAGCAAATGCTATCACCTGTGATGCATTTCAGTTATCCTGCAAATCTGGCCTGTTGGGGGGTCCCGAGGACCGGAGTTGAGAACCACTGCTGTAAACAGTCACCTTTGAAGTGTTGTACAACACCTTCATGCATATTCCTATGCTGGAGGAGGCTGCAAATATACATCAGCCCCAATGCGTAGCTATGGTTTAAAATTGCCAGGATAACAAAAGGTTACCATATATATATATATATATATATTATATTTAAAATACAGGCGGTCCCCAGGTCACAAACAAGATAGGGACTGTTGGTTTGTTCATAAGTTGAATTTGTTTGTAAGTGGGAACAGGTACATTTTTTAAGTGTAGCTTCAGCCAAAATAACTATTTTTTTAGCTTTTTGGATAGCATAGGGAAGGGGCAACACCCCTGTAATGTTTGCTTTGCTGTCTATGTCTTAGTTCAGAAGATTTCACCTCACTTCCTATCCCAATGATAATCAATTTTGAAAATTTTGGGTTGTTGTGGAAACAAGGATTGGTGATAAAGCTCCAGTGGAGACACCTTTTTCCCATAATAACTCATACAGGAGTGAATTTCCCTTCCTAGGGGGAGATTTCCTCTCACTTCCTGTTGTCTCCCTCCATTTGTAAGTAGGAGTCGTTTCTAAGTCAGATGTTTGTAACTAGGGGAACGCCTGTATATTTAAACACAATTATTATTATAATTATTATTATTTGTATTATATTTTTAACAGGTGTCATTTCATAGTGAATTTGTTATCTTATTAACATTTGCAAGATAAGGTCAATTTAGAAATACATCAGTGATAACCCTTTGTCAGATATAATTGAGTATAGAAGCTATAAGATATATATAGTACAGTTGTGGTAAAGCACTGTGTACATAGGGTTTATTAATTCCCACATGAAATTATTTAAGCTTGTTTACTTGTGCCTGTAAAATGCTGTATAATAAGTGGAAGAAAAAGATTTTCTGGTGGGGTTGAAGTAACGCAGCAGCATTGTATCATCATCACCATGACAATTGATGTTCCTGGAGTTCTATAAATCTGCACATGATGTAGACTTCATAGCTGAATTATTCTCTCTATGAAGGTGGAGTCAATCACTGTTTTTATGAAAATCTATGTACTGAACTTTTATTTATTTTTTTTGATTTACAGTAAGCATTGTCAGTTTCTTAGGTTTTTGAGACTTCTGCCCGCCCCATATATCCCCATCCCCCAAAATGAGACTTTCATAAATTTTTGACATGGAGGAAACCTTGAAATAACTTACTGGTCTCAGGGAACCCCTGCTAATAATTAATATAGCTAAAGCTGATTGTACATTTATGCGATGGTCACTGGGAAGAGTGTGCCTTACGCTTGCGGTCTTTGGGGAAAAATCACTTCCTTACAGACAGCTACAAAGATCATTATTGTCAGTGATCACTTACCTAAAAGGCAGAATTTGCTCATTGCTCAAGGAACCCCTAGTCATTTCTAGAGGAACCCTGGTTGAGAAAGGCTGCTCTAACTAATATCTACCCAATCACCAGATGGCCTTTACCATGGCATACAGCAACACAAGGTATACCAACTTTTATGTCCCTTAAAGCTACTTAAAGCTGATTTCTGATCAATTGCAGCAGATCATCTTATAATGTTTTATTAAAGAACCATTCTGTACATCAAGAAGAGAAATCTTGGCTCTAGGTGAAGCCTGGTGACCTGAGTTATTTCCTGGATTTTTATCTGTCATGGATACTCCAGCATCAAGATCTTACTGGCTCTGCTTCTGCCTACCTGAGAGTTTTGTCTTTCACCGCCCACCTTTTCATGTTCAGGCATCCCTTGTATGTAAAATAAATACATAAACATGCCATAAGCTGTCGGGCAATGTAACTCTGCAGCTCCTAGCAGAAATTAATTTCATGGATTGCTGGGAAACAGTAGGGCACCAGTATAACATGATAGAAATTAGTTGTATTTGATGCTTGTGTTTACATTGGAACAGACAATACTGTTGTGCTCTTGGATTACAAATAGTCTGTACCATCTAAGTAAGTGTAGGTTGAATTGTACAAAATTCTTAAAGTGTGTGAATCCCATGAAATATAATAGAACCGTAAAATATGGATGAGGTTGTATGAATCTGGCTTGGTGAGTCATTTTTTATCAGGTCTAAGTAGGCTGTAATATGGGTTGACGTTTAAGATTCTACATAATGCCCCTCAAGGAAGTCACCAAGAATATATGTTCAGAATAAACGGGGTTGATTTACTAAAGGCAAATAAACTGTTAGTTTGGCAAAGAAAGTTGCACTTTGCGAGGGGATTTGCCCCAGAGCTTAGTAAATCAGGTGAAGCTCCGCTAACTTCCAAAAATGCTGGGTTTTTTTTCTTACACGTGTTTGGGTATACTTTGCAAAGTGAAACTTCACCACATTCATTCAGCCCGGGGGCAAATTAATTTGCAAAGTGTAAATTCCCTTGCAAAGTGAATAGCAATGATTTGTTTTTATTCTTTTACAGTCCTTGTTGGATTAAGACTATGGGGTTGATTTACTAAAACTGGAATATGCAAAATTTGGTTCAGCTCTGCATAGAAACCAATCAGCTTCCAGTTTTTTTTTTTTTTTTGTCAAAGCTTTATTGAACAAGCTGAAATTAGAAGCGGATTGGCCACCATGCACAGCTGCACCAGATTTTACACTCTCCAGTTCTAGTAAATCTCCCCCTATGTGTGGAAACCTTGTATTAAAATAATCCAATGGTAAATCTCTTAATTAAAAGAAAATATTGTAGCATGTGTGTGATGAATAAGCAAACTGTTTCCATGGCAAATTGATATCTACTGTTTTTTTTTTCTGCCACTCTTTTTTCAGTAACAGTAAGGCCCATATCATACTTTCAATCCTGCTGCTGGTGAGAACATGCTAGCAATACGATCACTCTGGAGAACAAATGTGGACAATGAAAGACTTACCTGCTTGCATGTGTTGCTCCCTCACCAACTGGGTTAAAGTGAGATATCACTTTTGCTGGTGGATTACATTCTGCAGTGTTTTCAGCAGAAAGAGAGTAACATCCCACTCACCCAGCCAGCAAGGGAGTGATATATGCCCTGCACAGTTTGCAACCCTTTTTCTAGCAAGTTTTCACCAGTGAAACAATCTTCAGTATGACATGGACCTCATAGTGGTGGCAATATTGAGATTTCTGCATAGAGGTATGGACTTGTATAACCACTTTTTTCTTGTACTGTACTAGCAAAATTCTACAGTTGGAACTAATTGGATACTATAGGTAACAACTAGTTTGCAGACCTATGTGTTTAAGGTGAATTTACCCTATCCACGGAGTCAGTCTAAAAACTGGCTAAGCCTTAAACCTAGTACACACGGCCGAATGTCGGGCAGCATAGGCCAGTTCAATAGGAACCGGCCGACATTTGGCCCGTGTGTACTGGAGTCAGTCCGTTCAACCGGCTTCTGCCGATGGGGCATGACCGGAAAAAGTCTGCTGATCGGCTCCCAGCGGCTGAGAGCACTGACCGGAGTGTTCACAATAGAACAGCAAAGGAGATTGCTGTAATAACGTTGGTTAGGTAGTACAATGGCTCCTCTTGAGCTGTCAGTTTTGCTTTTTTGCCCTGCTGGATTGAATGGTAAAAAAATTGCTAGTGTCTATTAGGCTTTAATGTGGTCCTAAATATTTTCCCATTGTTTGCGGCCACTGAAATGAGCTAATTACATTAAAAAATTAGGGAACTTCTCCAAGTTTGCTATCCAAAAAAATGTCCACTTTTACCACAGCTTACGCATAGGGTAATTGCTAATTCCCACTCTGATCCTTTCCAAATTCAGTAATGATTCTGTAGTCAACTGGAAGTTATTACTTAATTGCAAGTTACTGAGCATAGCTTATTGAGGCATATAGTTGCAAATTTTCTGTTAAATTCCTTACAACGCATGACTAGAAAATGCAATAGAAAAAATGCAATTCAAAGATAAATATCACTATTTTCAGAAGTTCATTGAACTCTTATGTAAGAGTGTGTAAACAGCTGTATCTTTTAAAAATGTATACCCAAAACAGTTTTTATCTTAAACAAGACTTTGCAATGCAAAAAGTAAGGAAAAAACATAAAAATTATATTTTGCATTGATTTTTTTGTGTAAACAGCCACTTATATGCAAACTGTAATGCTTTTGGGCCAATTTTGATTTGATCTTTCATGTGCTTTTCTAAACTCATGGTTATTCATCTTTGTGTATGGTTTATAAAACATTATTATTATACAAACAAGTAAATAAAGGGTCCCCCTAGACATGAGATTCACTGAGAATTGTGAGTTCTCTAAGGCCTTGTTCACAAAAGCTCAATTTCTGATACAACATGTGCAACATGCAACCACATGACAATGGAAATAGCATTGCTTTTAATGGTGGGCGTTCATATCAATGCAGCACAACTGCAATGTGAGTTTGGGGAAGGGTCCTGTGCTACTTTGGTGCAATGTCATGTGATTTTGTGGCTCATAAGCTTAAATGGAAACATATCAAAGACACATGTAGATGCGTTTTTGATACGATTTTGGAGTGTCCTGTCCAGGATTGTAGTAGTAGGGAACAGGGTAGTAGTATCAGTAGTAGTAGTCGTGCCCAAAAATGCAGAAAACTAAAATCACATGACAACCGCAAAGCACTTGCATACAAATCCCATTGCATAATTGCACCTGTAATCCCATTCAAAACTCATTACACTAATGTGAACTAGGCCTAAAACAAGGCATAGCAGAAGCAGTTTGCCTTCAGACTTTCTGTCCAACCAAAACTTTGTATAGCTCCACTGAATAGCCAGAAAGAAGGGTAGATTTGTGTCGTTCTATAGTGTGTGTATGTTGGGCTGGGCCATGGTCTATCTTCCTTCGAGCCTCCAGCCACCTGTATTTCCCCTAACCCCCCACAGTGACTTCCAGCTCCCATAGTGCCCCCCCCCCCAACCTCCCATAGTGGCTCATAGTGCCCATCAACTTCCCACAGTGTCCCCAGATTCCCTGAAAGCCCTCAGCATCCCCCCCACCATCCTGCAGTGCCCCCTAAATTGCTGCATAGCTTCCAGACACCCCCCCCCCATAGTGCCCCAATCTAAAACAGTGTGCCCCAGTTCCCGCAGAGCTCTATACTGTAGTCTCCCACATTGCCCTGCAAAGCCCCCGGTCTCCATCCATCACAGAAACCACATCCCCTACAAGGCCTCCCAGCCCCATCCAGCATTTCAATATATTTTGTATGTATTCCCAAACTTTTATTGTATGAGTATAAACTTTTTTCTCTTTTTAATAATACGGCATGGAGGGTTTTAGGAGAATCATCTGGGCCCTGTTCTCAATATGGTTGAAAACCATTGCCACAGAGAAAGATGGCCTGGCACACGTGCCAAGATAAAGACCCAGATGGACATTATTTTGATTAGGATCCATGACCTCGAAGTAATGATTACATTTTTTACAGAGGTCAAACCATATCTGCACCTTTCCTTTTCAAAATGCATATATATATATATATATATATATATATATATATATATATATATATATATTATTTTGTGTGTTTGGCATCATGCCTCTCACAGTTTTCTTAAAGCTGAGTTTCAGGTATAGCTTGTGTTGCATAGGTACATAGGTTCAGCTAGACAAATAAAACTATGTACAGCATCTCACAAAAGTGAGTACACCTCTCACATTTTTGTAAACGTTTTATTATATCTTTCCATGTGACAACACTGAAGAAATGACACTTTGCTATAATGTAAAGTAGGAAGTGTACAGTTTGTATAACAGTGTAACTTTTCTGTCCTCTCAAAATAACTCAACACACAGCTATTAATGTCTAAACCACTTGCAAGAAAAGTGAGAACACCCCTAAGTGAAAATGACCAAATTTGGCCCAATTGGCCTTTTTCCTCCCTGGTGTCATGTGACTCGTTAGTATAAAAAGGTTTCAGGTGTGAATGGGGAACAGGTGTGTTAAATTTGGTGTTATCGCTCTCACTCTCTCTTACTGGTCACTGGAAGTTCAACATGGAACCTCATGGCAAAGAACTCTCTGAGGATCTGAAAAAAAGAGTTGTTTCTCTACATAAAGATGGCCTAAGCTATAAGAAGATTGCCAAGACACTTAAACTGAGCTGCAGCACGGGGGCCAAGACCATACAGCAGTTTAACAGGACAGGTTCTACTCAGAACAGGCCTCGCCATGGTCAACCAAAGAAGTTGAGTGCACGTGCTCAGCATCAAATCCAGAGGTTGTCTTTGGGAAATAAATGTATGAGTGCTGCCAGCATTGCTGCACAGGTTAATGGGGTGAGGGGTCAGCCTGTCTGTGCTCAGACCATACGCTGCACACTGCATCAAATTGGTCTGCATGGCTATCATCCCAGAAGGAAGCTTCTTCTAAAGATGATGCACAAGAAAGCCTGCAAACTGTTTGCTGAAGGCAAGCAGACTAAGGACATGGATTACTGGAACCATGTCATGTGGTCTGATGAGACCAAGATAAACTTATTTGGTTCAGATGGTGTCAAGCGAGTGTGGTAGCAACCAGGTGAGGAGTACAAAGACAAGTGTGTCTTGCCTACAGTCAAGCATGCATGTGGGAGTGTCATGGTTTAGGGCTGCATGAGTGCTGCCGGCACTGGGGAGCTACAGTTCATTGAGGGAACCAAGAAAGCCAACATTTACTGTGACATACTGAAGCAGAGCATGATCCCCTCCCTTCAGAGACTGGGCCACAGGGCAGTATTCCAACATGATAACAACCCCAAACACACCTCCAAGATGATAAAGGTGATGGACTGGCCAAGCATGTCTCCAGACCTAACCCCTACTGAGCATCTGTGGGGCATCCTCAAATGGAAGGTGGAGGAACGGAAGGTCTCTAACATCCACCAGCTTCGTGATGTCATCATGGAGGAGTGAAAGAGGTCTCCAGTGGCAACCGGTGAAGCTCTGGTGAACTCCATGCCCAAGAGGTTTAAGGCAGTGCTGGAAAATAATGGTGGCCACACTAAATATTGACACTTTGGACCCAATTTGGACATTTTCACTTAGGGGTGTATTCACTTTTGTTGCCAGTGGATTAGACATTAATGGCTGTGTGTTGAGTCATTTTGAGGGGACAGCAAATTTACACTGTTATACAAGCTGTACACTCACTACTTTACATTGTAGCAAAGTGTAATTTCTTCAGTGTTGTCACATGAAAAGATATAATAAAATATTTACAAAAATGTGAGGGGTGTACTCACTTTTGTGAGATAGTGTATATTCCATACCTCTGGGATCCATGCGGAAGCTGGAAATGACTGTAGTAGTCACCACTACCACAGCGAACATTGCGATCCTCTGGGTCCTGTGCACAGTAGGTGCCCTGCTGCATAGTAACCACAAAGGGTTGCTCACTTGGCTTGACTGCCATTTAGAGAATGCTTTGCATTGTTGCCAATGAATACAAAGTGTTCTTTGATTAGACAAGGTGGAGCGGTGGGGGGTTGATGTTTTGTTCATTTACTGCTGGGTTTTTAATTGGGAACCCTAATATTACCAGTGTTTTCTTTTGCAGACTGACAACGCTAAGCCACTGCCTTTCAAAAAAACAGCACCATTGTCAGCCTGCCATGTCTTCATTAGGCTGCTTGGCCACTTATCAAGTCTATCACATAGACAATGCTGCTAAATGTGAGGCAGTGATTTAAAGTGGATGTAAACCCGATTCATGAAATTTGAGCTGGGCACATCTGTCTGCAGTGTTTACTTAACTCTCTTCAAATCATGAGGTCCCGTGGCTTTCTCCTGCTCCATTCTTCTGTTATCTGCATGATAACTTCTGACAAGTTCTCCGACACATATGATAAAACCAGCCTGAATTTTGTGTTAGGGTGGGTGTTTTAAAATTGATTAGCAGAAAGCTGCTATACTCACAGGACAGCTCTCAAAGTCTCTGTCCATGTGGAGGGGGGTGTGTGCCTTTCCTCCAGTCAGCGGTCTCCCAGTGTAATCCAACACTACACTGCTACTGCTGAATGAGGAAGTGAACATTCTAACACGATCTGCACTTTCTAAACAGTATATACCGCTGTACTATGTTATGCCAATGTTAGTACAGCAATCTTCCCCATTGAGCTGTTGTGTTCTAACAGAACACTCCGGTCAGCGTTCTCAGTCATTGGCTGACAGTGCTGATTGTGAGCCGGCCGGCTTCTGGTTTTCCAGCATACAGGTCCAACAGAAGCCGAGCAAACGGCCGGCTTCTGTCGGACAGGCTTTCATACACACAGGCTGAATGTCAGCCAGTTTTCATTGAGCTGGCCGATGTCGCCCGGCATTTGGCCTGTGTGTACAGGGCTTTATTGTTGTCAGCCAGCAATTGACCAGATCTCCAGATAGGAAACTTTGCAACAGATTCACAAAAACCGATCTGCTTAAAGCGGAGTTCCACCCAAAAGTGTAACTTCCACTTTAATGGAAGATGACCCCCCGACATGCCACAATTAGCATGTCTTTTTTTGGGGGGGTGCTCCAGGAAGGAAGTCCACCTCCCCCCCCCCTCTCGTCGATCTTCTGGGACACATCAAAGGTCTCAGAAGATACGCCGGCCAGTCACAAGGCGCATCACGACTCGCGCATGTGCAGTGTGCACCTGGCTTTGAAGCCAAAGCCGGGTGCCCACACCTATGATGCTGGTGCCGCCGAGGGGAGGGGGAGAGGAGTGAGCCCTTGGGCGACCGCATTACTGGAGCGAGAGAAAGGTGAGTATCCGATTGTTAAAAGTCAGCAACTACACTTTTTGTAGCTGCTGACTTTTACATTGGTGGAACTCCGCTTTAAGAAAACTGTATACAATGAGGGATGATAACAAACATATTGAAAAACAGGTTTATGGTTTGCATACACCTTAGTTGGCTAACTCGTTTTACACAGAGCTATTGGCATATCATTGTGGGATATTACAGCAAACATGTCATGATTTAAAATGATTTAGGGTTGAACATTACACGCTAGAGAAATATGTTATGTCCTAGATCTGATAAGGCTTCTCGTACTCAGGCATGGTCTATTTTGAGAACGTGATGCCCTAGACATCCATCCTCATCGCTTTTATCATCAATCATATTACTGAGGAAATGTTAAATTTCTCTATTGACTTCAGCACTCTGTCTGCTTTGTATGCAGGGCTCATGTTTAGCTATGTAGCCCTCTCTAAAATTCTGAAGAGAAGGATGATAAAGCATGTAAGATGACTTACAGGGAGTGTTGTAATTCCATTCAGCAGAATGTACCCTCTTCAACCCAGGGCTTACCCAGTCTCCAGGGCAAATGCAAAACGGTCAACATAAGTTGTTGCTATGGGGTAGATTTACTGAAACTGGTACAATCAAAATCTGGTGCAGATGCGCATGGTAGCCAATCAGCTTCTAACTTCAGCTTGTTCAATTAAGCTTTGACAATAAAACCTGGACACTGATTGGTTTATATGCAGGGCTGTACCAGATTTTGTATTCTCCAGTTTTAGTAAATACCCCCCCTGCTGCTGTCTCCTCTCTGAGGCTGAACTTTGGTTCCATCTTCTATCACCTTGCTTACTCCACTATCCTAGGTAGAGTTGAGCGGACACCTGGATGTTCGGGTTGGGGTTGGGGTTTGTGGAAAAGTTCGGGTTCGGTCTGAACTTGACCCCGGACCCAGAACCCCATTGAAATCAATGGGGACCCGAACTTTTTGGCACAAAAATGGCCGTAAAAAAGTCCTGGAAAGTGCTAGAGGGCTGCAAAAGGAAGAAAAGTGGGGGTAAGAGTAAGACAAGTGCCCTACAAAGAAATGGAGATAGGGAAATAACAATAATCTGTCCCTTACAGCACCAGCAGCATCCTCTCCCTACACTAGCCTGAGAGCATATGACATGCAGCACTACGTGACTCCAGCTCATACAGAGGCTGGGTCACATGATGCACTGGCCAATCACAGCCATGCCATTAGTAGGCATGGCTGTGATGGCTTCTAAGGGCAAACCAGTGAAACGCTTGTTGATTGGCTTCCCTGCAGCTATTCAACAAGCGGGAAAAAAATACCAGAACCCGACCCGAACTTTTTTCAAAAGTTCGGGTTTGGGTCCCGAACACCGCAAAGTTAGGCACGAACCCGAACTTTACAGTTCGGGTTCGCTCAACTCTAATCCTAGGCAGTTACCCAAAAGCATTCTTTGATAATATTGTTCTATATCCTAGCTACTCTCTCTATTATTAGAGTGCAAAAGTTTATTTATTAAAAAAAAAAAAGGACTACAGCACTCCATCCCACCTCTGTCAATAAGAAGCTGTGGCCACAGAAACAGCACCATGGACAGCTCCAAGCTTTCTCTTGTTTTAGCCCATAAATATTCTCTCTATAGAGGAAAGTTTAGTCAAATAATCTTTGATACTGACTTTTTCCCATGTGTATAATAACCAGCTATGCGATTGGGAAAAACGAAAAGGAAAATTAAAGTTTGTCCTTATTTTATACTGCATGCCGAGGCTGTTAATCCATGACTCTTGTCAAGTTTAATTTCAAAGGCCCCTTAAGCAGGTCTTAATGTGATTATCCCTCCTAGACAACTCTAGATCAGATCACCCAAAAAGGATTTAAGACTCAAATCCTCAAGAAATGTGAACAGTCTGTTAACCCACATCATCCCTAGACAGTGCAGATGTGCTGGCATATACAAAAAGAGAAAGAGTTTTCTATATTAAAACCAAAAGCAAACATTTATTATATTGCAGCTTGCCAGTTCTTAGATGTGTTGGCTGCCTTAGCTTTCTTTCTTCTTCTATTTTCATCTGGTAATCCAGCCACTAAGTCTGTTGTTATTCAACAGAATAATCTCTCCTGCAGATGTATCCGTTTACAGGGACGAGACAAACCATTTATCACTGGCAGGGGTGCTTACAATGATCATTTTATTTATTAATGTAAAACCTTTATCCCAAAAGAAAAAGAAAACTGTTTACTGTAACTGATTATAAAGTGCGAGCTGGAGTTTGGCCTATTTTTTTTAGTGTATTTAAATCTGTTGTTCATTTAACACCACCCTCCCTCCCAGACTGACAATGCTGATGTCTGCTGTGACCCCTGTGCTCATTTATCCAGAGCGGGGGGTACTCTAATATAGGAGGTGTGTTATTGGGCAGATCACCAGGTGAAAACAGAGACAAAAAAGCCCAATATCACTCACTCATTGTACTGCACCTATGTGGAAGGATCATTGTTGTCCCCCTAGAGTAGAACTACAGTCACCTCCCCTCTCTTTTTCTCCATAGAGGAAAGATGTTCTGTAGTCTTTAGGGATAACTGTGAACATTGTAACTGAAAACAGCCAGTCAGAGAGCACAGGAAGTTATCAGCTTTACATGCCAAATAATTTTTAATTCTGTACAGGCTGTCATGTAATGTACACACATTTCCACACTGCACAGCCAGACTCATAATACATTTAATTATTGATTAAGCTATTTCTTTTCCTGGTTCAGCTTCCTATGTCCCCTGTCTGCCTCCAACCTTCTCAATGGAGAATGAATTTTCATCATCATCATCTCACACTGCCACAACTTGTGCTCCGACCTGTGTTGCCCCAAGTCGCCCCAAGTCGCTTGGCATCAGAAATCCCATTGAAATGAATGGGAGTCATCTTAATGTACACTATTTAAGTCGCTCCGACTTCAAAACAGGTTCCTGTACTACTTCAAGGCAACTTCTATCCAACTTGTGCCCATAGAATTCAATGGAAGTCGCCTCCAAGTCAGATCCCCCATTTATATTGAAGCGACTTTACAGAAAAAGAAAATAACTTACCAAGGTACTCCCCACAAATTACCCAGGCCCGTGTGTACAGTTTGATGTTGCCTTGAGGTTGCCTCGAAGTTGCCTAGCAAAGTCGCCCCTGAGGTTGAATATGTGAACCGGCACTAAAGCAGTAATAATGCTAAGCCATGAAGAAGATGTTTCTGACTAGCAAATGACAAATACTTTGGCAAGCTTTTATTATGTACACCTTGCTAGTACCGGGTTGGACCCCCTTTTGGTTTCAGAACTTCCTTAATTCTTCATGGCATAGATTCAACAAGGTGTTGGAAATATTCCTCAGAGATTTCGGTCCATAGTGACATGATGGCATCACGCAGTTGCTAAGGATTTCTTGGCTGCACATCCATGATGCGAATCTCCCATTCCACCACATCCCAAAGGTTCTCTATTGGAGTGAGATCTGGTGACTGTGGAGGCCATTGGAGTGCAGTGATCTCATTGTCATGTTCAAGAAACCAGTGGTGAGATGATTTGAGCTTTGTGACATGGTGCATTATCCTGCTGGAAGGAGTTTAGGCCGATATCTATTTTTCTACATATTTTTGGTAAAAAGAATCGCAATAGGAGTATATTGATTGGGGTGTGCAAAAGTTATTGCGTCTACAAACTATTGGAATAGATTTATGGCATTTTTTTGATTCATTTTTTTACTAGTAATGGCGGTGATCTGCGATTTTTATCGGGATTGCGACATTGCCGCCGACAGATCGGGCACTTTTGACACTATTTTGGGACCAATGACATTTATACAGTGATCAGAGCTGCTAAAAATAGCTACTGATTACTGTGTAAATGTCACTGGCAGGGAAGGGGTTAAACTCTAGGGGGTTATCAAGGGGTTAAGTGTGTTCCCTCAGCATGTTCTAACTGTGTGGGGGCTGGACTGGGAGGGACATGACAGACCTGACTGTTCCCAATCACTGGAAAGAGTAGATCAGTGTCATGTCCCCTGACAGAATGAGGATCTGCCTTGTTTACATCAGCAGATCCCCGTTCTGCCTCTGTAACAGGCAATCACAGGTCGCTGGCAGACATCGCGTCAGTCCGACCTGCAGGCACGATCATGCAGTGTGCGCGAGAGGGCTCCCGCCCGTAACTGCACCTGTGCGAGCCGCCGTATAGCTATGGCGATTTACGCAGGGAAGCCGACATGCCGCCATATAATGACAGTTAAACGATGCTCAATTGGTACTAAGGGGTCCAAAGTGCGCCAAGAAAATATCTCCCACACCATTACACCACCAGCCTGAAGCGTTGATAGCAGGCAGGATGGATCCATGCTTTCATGTTGTCTACGCCAAATTCTGACTCTACCATCTGAATGTCGCAGCTGAAATCGAGACTCATCAGACCAGGCAACGTTTTTTCCAATTTTCTATTGTCCAATTTTGGTGAGCCTGTGCAAATTGTAGCCTCAGTTTCCTGTTCTTAGCTGACAGGAATTGCACCTGGTGTGGTCTTCTGCTGCTGTAGACCATCTGCTTGAAGGTTCAATGTGTTCAGAGATGGTATTCTGCATTCCTTGGTTGTAACGAGTGGTTATTTGAGTTACTGTTGCCTTTCTATCATCTGCCCATTCTCCTCTGACATCAAAAAGGCATTTTCATACACACAACCACCGCTCACTGGATATTTTCTCTTTTTCAGACCATTCTCTGTAAACCCAAAAGATGGAAAATCACAGTAGATCAAATCATATTATGTTAATATTTTTTATATATTTTATTAATGAATTCATTCATTTAATTAATTCATTCATTATTAATATTTACAACAAAAGACAGCAGCAATAACTGCCCATCATGGATTCTCTAAAGGCCATAATCTTCATTTTTCAGGCATGTAATAGGGAAAGACTAAGTGACAGATTTCTATTTTCCAGCATGCTATGAAATCTGACTGACAGCAGCTTTGAGCTTAATGACACAGCATGTCACGTCTTATATGAACTGAACCGGTCACTTTCCATGTGAAAACAGCGTAGTGTGGCCAGTCTCAGTTAGAACGGCAAAAAAGTGTCACTTTCCATATTCGCATCCACCCAGGTGCTCTTTGACGCTAACTCTTAGCAAAATTCTGACTACACGTATGAACTAAATGCTGTATGTATTGCATATAAACTGTTACAGCTGTCAAAAGATTATTAATTGGGTTCAGCCAGGCTTGTGATTCACACATCTCTGCCACATACTCCATAGCCAGAGAAGAGATCCATATCATAGTTAAAAAGCATCACAAGGCTGGCTGAACAGCGTTACAAATCCTTTGGCTTGTAAAACTGTTTACATACTTGTATATCCAATTCCACGGTGTGTTTAGCCCTTTGGCTGGAAATCCATTTTAAAGCTAATTCCACTGGCATCTGATATATGTCCTGTATGCATTTATCCAGCCACAAGACCCTGTAGACTTGTGTATCTGTTTTCTATGACTGAGTCAGAACCGCATAGGATTACATAGTCTTCTGAAACTGATATGCTTTAAAATGCTATAAGCATTGATCCTGATATCTCTGAATAGCTAATAAATTAATATATAGAATATTTCACAAACTAGACCCAGTACTGTGTGCTTTTTCCATTTTATGAGTGCTCTATGGCAATGAATCAGCCTGTAAAATGAAGTGTTTGTTGGGGGGGAGATTTATCTATATAATCAAGTTTTGTATAATGCAGGAGACAGACCCTCTCCATTTAATGGCAGGCAGCAGTCTCATCACAGGGACAAGCAGAAATCTAATCTGACATCTGCAGCTCCTCCACGGGGATAATCCTAAATACTTGTGACCTGCCGCACACCAGGACTGCGCTTAGCCTGTTCTTTTAAGCATGTCACTTACAGCCAAGATTGAGAAACGTTTATTCCTAATCCCATAAATTTCAAATCCAATTTTGAGCGCAAATCCTAAAAGATCAGTGGATCACTTGACTTTTCATTGTCTTTTTGTAGACTTGATAAAATGCCAAAAGAGGTGTCATCTCTTGATCCATGTGGCCATTATGAAGGGGATTCAAAGCGAAACTCCAGGCAGATAAAACACCTGATATATATATCTATTAAAAAAATAACAAAGAACATGCTGACAAAGTGAGAAAAGAATGAGCAGAGGGATGAGCTCATTGGTAAGCTGCTGCTTCATTGCTTATTCACAGGCTGGAGTCAGAGAGGTGACCAAGCGGTATTACTTCACTACAGTGGAGAAAAGTCAAGTCATCAACCTACCTGTTCTGTCTGCTAGGGTTGTGTAATTCTCAAATCATATGGCAGGGGGAAACAGCTCCCATATTGGAATTTTAACTGTGGGATTGACCTACTAAAGGCACAGTGGTGTAGTGGATATCACTTTCGCCTAGCAGCAAAAGGGTTGCTGGTTCGAATCCCAACCATGACACTACCTTCCTGGAGTTTGCATGTTAAACCTGGCCCTTGTTTTTACTGTTTGTTGCCCTCCTTGCTGCAAAGGCCAGTTGTAGGTGTAGGCAGTGGTCATTGTTTGGTATGTTTGATTTTTGGTCAGGCAACGCATTGACATCTTTGCAGCCACTGTGCTATATGCTGGGTGTTCAATGTGCCCCTGCACCTTTAAGGAGGGATGGGGCCCCCTCCAGACCATCTGCCTTCACCTATCTTGTTAGAATGCACGTGTTTCCACTGTGGAGTCTCTTACAAGTCAGAGATAGGACTACAGATCACAGGGTGCCTTGGCGGGCCCTGTAGCTTATTGGTCGAGCGGACTCTGTGTCTGCCGGCAACTCGCGATTGCCTAGTACAGAGGCAGAACGGGGATCTGCCTATTTAAACAAGGCGGGTCCCCGTTCTGACAGGGGAGTAGAGAGAGATCTACTGTTCCCAGTCATCGGGAACAGCGATCTCTGTCATGCCCCTGCCAGCCCATCCCCCTACAGTTAGAACACACCTAGGGAACACTGTTAGCCCCTTGATTGCCCCCTAGTGTTTAACCCCTTTCCTGCCAGTGTCATTTTTACATTAATCAATGCATTTTTATAGCACTGATCAATGTAATAATGTCACTGGTCCCCAAAAAGTGTCATTTGGGGTCAGGTTTGTCCACCGCAATGTCGCACTCCCGCTAAAAATTGCAGATCACCGCCATTATTAATAAAAACAATAAAAAAATAAAAATCCCTAAATCTATCCCATAGTTTGGAGACGCGATAACTTTTTGCGCAACCCAATCAATATCACCAAAAATATGTAGAAGAATATATATCGGCCTAAACGGATGAATAAATTTGTTTTTTATATATTTTTTTGGATATGTATTATAGCAAAAAGTAAAAAAAATATATATTTTTTTCAAAATTGTCACTCTTTTTTTGTTAATAGTGGTGATCATAAGTGACGCA
>BLSH010480231.1:1075480-1090612 GCA_018402905.1 Glandirana rugosa
CGTATTGACGGGGGTGGTTATGCAGCCAGTGACACAGGTGGGGGCAGTTATGTAGCCAGTATCACAGGTGGGGGCAGTTATGCAGCCAGTGACACAGGTGGGGGCAGTTATGCAGCCAGTATCACAGGTGGGGGCAGTTATGCAGCCAGTATCACAGGTGGGGGCAATTTGCAGCCAGTATCAGAGGTGGGGGTAGTTATGCAGCCAATAACACAGGTGGGGGCAGTTATGCAGCCAGTATCACAGGTGGGGGCAGTTATGCAGCCAGTGACATAGGTGGGGTACATTGCAAAGACCCCCCCCCCAAGGTCGGGACAAGTCCCGCACTTACCCCATCCAATAGGCAGGCAGGAGTGTTGCAGAGTTCAGCATGCGGAGAAGCGGGCTATGAGTCTGCAGAGATCGGCATGCGGAGAAGCGGGCTGTCTCTCATCGTCGGACGGTCACCGGGCAGTCAGGGTCTCTGTGGAGCAGGAGTCACATCCGCTGCCACAGGGACCCACCCCTGGCCACTGCATCCAATCACACTGAGCCAAAGGCTTAGGGCAGCCAATCAGGCTATGTGTGTGCGGCTGTTCAGCGCACCCACATACCTTTTAATGGCTGACCAATAGGCTCACTACTTGGCTGTCAGGTGACAGCCAAGGAGCCGAAAAAAAAAAAAAAAGAAAGTCAATGTACCGATGCCACCTGTGGGGGGGCCGGCTGACTTTTTTTTTCTTTTTAGCCGGCGCCCCTCATACACCAGTCACCACTGATCTCTATCAAATATGGATCCAATTCCAGGAATCATTATATACTGTACTCTCATCAAATGTATGCCTGATACTCAGACTAGAAGGGTTAAACTAGAGAGTTTGTCATTATCCATACTGTATGGATGTTACCTAGATCTATGAATGCTGTCTCTTTTAATTACTTTTTCTAAAACTTCCAAAATAAGAATATCTCATCATAATCTAAGGTTTTCCCACTTTAGGACCAGAGCACTTTTTACAATTTGGCACTGCACTGCTTTAACTGGTAATTGTGCAGTCATGCAATGCTGTACCCAAACAAAATTTGCATCCTTTTTTCCCACAAATAGAGCTTTGGTATTTGATCACCTCTGCGCTTTTAATTTTTTGCGATATAAATGAAAAAAGAACGAAAATTTTGAAAAAATATATGTTTTCTAATTTTTGTTATTAGAAAAATATAATGAACTAAATTTTAGTCATACATTTTTGCCAAAATGCATTCAGCCACATGTCTCGGATAAAAAAAGTCAATTAGCGTTTATTTATTGGTTTTTGCAAAAGTTATAGCGTCCACAAATGTACAAGGTACATTTTCTGGAATTTATGCAGCTATTATTTTATGACTGCCTAGCTCATTTCCTGGGGTGCTATAATGGAAGGACAGTGGAACCCCCCCCCCCCAAATGATCCCATTTTGGAAAATAGACACTCCAAGGAATTAGCTGTGAGGCATGTTGAGCCCATGGAATATTTTATTTTATTGTCATAAGTGATTGAAAAACGCCAAAAGAAAAAAAAATTTACACAAAATTGTCACTGAAATGATATATTGCTCACACATACCATGGGTATATGTAGAATTACACCTTAAAATACATTCTGCTGCTTCTCCTGAGTACAGGGATACCCCATGTGTGAGACTTTTTGGGAGCCGATCCACGTACGGGACCCCAAAAACCAATCACCGCCTTCAGGATTTCTAGGGTTTTTGGGGGTTTTGGGGAGCGCATAGGCTCCCAAAAAGTCTCACACATGTGGTATCCCCGTACTCAGGAGAAGCAGCAGAATGTATTTTGATCTTGATCTCTTGATCCCACCGGGAGACCGGAGCGACGATGTGGCACGTCCGCCAGCTGGAAGGAGACCTGACAAAAGCCGTAATCGGCTCCGATCGAGTCTCCTTTGGCAAATTCCGGAAGCGACGTCACAACGTCACTTCCGGTTTACTCGGCGGCTAACGGCGCCAATTTTAAAAAAGTGACAGTATTCAGAATCGCAGTTTTTGGCGATCTGAATACTGTGAAGTGCAAAGGAGGGATGGGGGGTCTTTTAGACCCCCCGGTCCTCCAAAAAGAGTACCTGTCACCATATATTACTTTCACAAGGGATGTTTACATTCCTTGTGATAGCAATAAAAGTGATCAGATTTTTTTTTTTTAAAGGAACAGTGCTAAAAATAAATAAATAAAAAAAAAAAAGATTTAAATCGCCACCGTCCCCGCGAGCTCGCGCAGCAAAGAAAACGCATACGTAAGTCGTGCCCACATATGAAAACGGTGTTCAAACCACACATGTGAGGTATCGCCGCGATCGCCAGAGTGTGCGCAATAATTCTAGTAAAAGACCTCCTCTGCACCTCTTACCTGGTAACCGTTAAAAATTTTTAAAGTGTCGCCTATGGAACTTTTTAAATACAGGACTTTGTCGCCATTCCGCGAGTGCGCGCAATTTTCAACCATGTCATGTATGGTATCTATTTACTCGGCGTAACATCCTCTTTCACAATATGCAAAAAAATTGGGCTAACTTTACTGTTGTCTTATTTTTTAACTCAAAAAAGTAAAATTGTTCCAAAAAAATCGCGCTTGAAAGACGGCTGCGCAAATACCGTGTGACAAAAAGTATTGAAACAATCGACATTTTATTCTCTAGGGTGTTTGGGGGTTCTAAGTAATTCTCTAGCAAAAAAAAATGCTTTTAGCTTGTGACCACCAAATGTAAAAAAGTGGCCCGTTCACATCTAGGCGACTTGTCAGGCGACTTGAGTCGCCTGACAAGTCGTCTCAATGCTGTGCAATGGAACCGTTCTAATAGGAGCGAATCGCTTCGCTCCGACTTAGAAAAATGGTTCCTACACTATTTTCAGGACGATCTCAGCGCGGCTTACATTGACTTCTATGATAGAAGTCTCCTCACAAGCTGCGCTGAAATCGCCTCGAGCGGGGCGACTTGCTTCGCCCTGGCAAGTCGTGCCGCATCGCGCCGCTTACTGCATTATTTTCAGGGCGATCTCAGCGCGACTTGCATTGACTTCTATGATAGAAGTCTCCTTACAAGCAGCGTTGAGATCACGGAAGAGGGGTAGTCCTATACGGTGAGTATAACCCAAACCCTATATTTTAACAGGAAAAGTAGGGGGTCGTCTTATACGCCCAGTCGTTTTATACACCAGCAAATACGGTACCTAAGTAAGTAGCTTCACCAATGACACTTATACAGTGATCACAGGTGACAGGGGGCAAGCAAGGGGTTAAAACATTTATTATGGGGGTTAAAGGGGGGTATATATACCTACCTAGGCCTACTACTACCTACCCTAACACTGATTAGTGTCACAAGTGACACACGTACAGCGATCAGTGAAGGATCTGATTGTAGCACTCAGTGACACAATGACAGGGGGTGACAGTAGTGAAGGGGTTACCTGGGGGGGTGGCGCTCAAAGGGTTAAAAGTGTGCCTAGCCCTGGGTGACCGCCGCCCTTGCCCCTGCAGACATTGATTTTGTGATCTGTCATGCGGGGGTGGCTGTCCCCCCTCTCTTGGACAATCTGGCCACAGAGGCCACTTTTCTTTTTCATGGTTGCCCAAGACGCAAATGCGCATACTGTTAAGCTGCTCTAGAGCTCTGCTATTTAGTAGCTCCACTGCCTCATGGTCGGCATCCTCTTTATATGACCGCTTGCTGACTATAATGGTTTCTTTTATCACCATTCATAGGTTTTATGATTGCATTACAGATAACAAATATCTCAGATGTCTGCCTACGTCTGATATTCCATTATGCAATGTCATGTCTATTTCCACTCTGATGTTTGATTATGCCTGTTTTTTCAATAAAACTCATTGTAAAAGAAGTAAAAAAAAGTGTGCCTAGCATGTACTGTGTCAGTGTAGTGTTGTGCACTCACGTTTTGATGTCCTCCCTCCGCTCTCTGGAACCCAAAAGGGCTTCAGGAACGGTGACATCTCTTCCTCTGCCTCTGGTTACATTACAGAGGCAGAGGAGGCATTTCATGCGCCAAGACCGATCAACAGGTACAGATCAAACTTCATTGGTCTGTGCCTGTAGATTGATCGGTCCTCTAGAGAACCCGACCGCCGTGGCTGCGTTTATAGACGGCGATTCGCGCTACTCTACCACTTTGCAGCAGTAAATGTACGCGACGCAGTCGGAAACTGGCTAGGAAAGACTACCTTTTCCCTCCTTCTTTATCTGTCTGAGAGTTAAAAATAAAACTCTAGTTGTATAACTACATAAAATGGGTATTTTCTTAGCTAACTTGCATAGGTCAATATATCCCACTATTATCCCACTCAGGTTCTCCTCAATTGTCTAATTCCCTACCAGACTTCCTACTCTACAACACAAGTATAATACTTCTATATATCAAGATATTTACCTACGATCTTCTCAAAAGTTCATGTCTACTTTTATCTGAAAATGAATATATGTACAGTATATATTCTCTCTCTGCATTCAACTTACTATCAAACGTCCATAGTTACAATCTCTTTCACTATTGTCATCACTCAAGAGTTCCTCCTCTCATCTCCTAATTAAACTTTTCCTCATATAAGGCATAAACGGTAATCCATACAAAGCACCCCCCAAACCAAAGCCATCAAAACACAAAAAGATCCCCAAAACCCTACATGCTTCACTGCCTAACTTAGCAGTGTTATCATGGGTAACATAAATCAAAATAACGTGCTCAGTGGATAGTGCACATAATCAAAATGGCGCCTTTACCATGTGCCAATCCTTCTTACATAAATTGTTTATCTACGTCATCACGCGAATGCATCCCAGCAATTTTTTTACATCTAAAGTTATTATGTCATACATGTGACATCATCACACACAATAGTGTGACGTCATCATGTTTTTACATGCATGACATCATTTCGCTCCAACCTAAAAAACATGAATAGCTCAATTTCCGCCCTCTAGGATTATTAACTTATACTACAACCACAATTAAATACATTATATCCTACAATACATTTTGTCAGCATAATCTTCATTGTCTCTACCGTCTCTAAATTTGTCCCTCGTGTTTAGCTATGCCTTTGTACTCATGGCCATTACTATCCCCATAGTATACCATGTTTGCTATGATAAGAAGGTGCCAACTGGGCCCTCCACCAGTGTTAATTTTGGCAGCAAATTTCAATTTAGTTTTAGTTTTAGTCTTAGGACTAAAATGGCATTTTGGTTTTAGTCCCATTTTAGTCTTCTGCAATTGTTTTAGTTTTAGTCGTATTTAGTCGACTAAAGCTCCAGGACATTTTAGTTGACTAAAATTATTTTAGTCGTCTAAAACTCATTTTAGTCGTCTAAAATCTAATGGGTGTAGTTCAATTGTAATGCATTATTTAACCACTTACCAACCGGAAGGTTTTGCAGCTTTAGGACCAGAGCACTTTTTGCGATTCGGCCCTGCGTCGCTTTAACTGACAATTGCGCGGTCGTGTGACGTTGTACCCAAACAAAATTTGCATCCTTTTTTTCCCACAAATAGAGCTTTCTTTTGGTGGTATTTGATCGCCTCTGCGTCATTTCTTATCGCCGCTATAAACAAAAGAAGAGCGACCATTTTGCAAAAAAAAACAAATTCCTTACTTTTTGCTAAAATTCAAATAAAAAAAAAATATATAAAAAAACATTTTTTTCGCCGTTTTTGGCCGATTTATATAATTCCTCATATTTGTGATAAAAAAATCGCAATCGGCGTTTATTGATTGGTTTGCGCAAAAGTGGCTGCGTTTACGGATGGTGAGAATTAATTTCTGGGGTTTTTATTTATTTTTTATTTTTTACTAGTAATGGCGGCGATCTGCGATTTTTAGCGGTAATGCGATATTGGGGCGGACATGTCGGGCATTTTTGACACCTTTTTGGGACCAATGACATTTATTCAGCGATCAGAAATTTAAATGTCCACTGATTACTGTATAAATGTCATTGGCAGTGAAGGGGTTAACCTGGGGGGGAGATCTAGGGGTTAACTGTGTTCCCTGGGTGTGTTCTTACTGTGGGGGGGTTGGGCTAACATGGGCATGAGAGATCTAACTGATCCCAGTGACAGGGATCAGTAGATCTCTCATGCCCCCACTAAAAGAGCGGGGAACCGCCGTGTTTACATCGGCGGTTCCCCGTTCTCTCCCTGTAGCCGCTCATCGCGGCTCGCCGGCGGACATCGGGTCTGCCCGAGCCGCAGGCACACTCCTCAGGAGTGCGGCGGGTGCGTGCCCCCTGGTGGCTGAATGCAGATCGCCACTTATTTACGGCGATTCGCCCTCAGCGTCCCGACTGCCGCCGTGAAAACACGGCGCGCGGTCGGGAACCTGTTAAGCATTTCTCTACAATTTCCAATTTTATATATACTGCTGGAGTTAAAAATTTAATATGTTATTATTTATGGTATTGAGATATGAGCATGCACTACAGACCAGTGTTCATTTTGACATCTAATTTCAATTTTGTTTTAGTCTTAGTCATTTGACTAAAAAGCCATTTTAGTTTTAGTCCCATTTTAGTAATCTCAATTGTTTTAGTTTTAGCCGTATTTTAGTCGACTAAAATGGTATTAAGTTAGTCAACTAAAATGTTTTATTGGACAAAATTAACACTGCCGTCCACTTCAGGTATGTCAGCTATCTATCTGATGTAACACCCTCCTTCAAATATTCATATTTTCACCTGGTTTTCCAGGTTCCCACAGGGAACCATCTTTTCTGGTTGACACCTAGATTGTCAAAATGCTTTTTCTTGTGTTGTCTGTAGCTCAGAAAGAGAGAAAATGTAATACTATTGCATCTTACCATTCCTTAAATATGGAGGCTGCATTCGTTTTCTTTTTTTGGGCTTTTGGTAGTTTATTTTCACCTGGTGATTTCACAAGTAACGCATGTCCTTTCCTAGAGTAGTTCACTCATTCAGTCACTGTGCTGTATCTATGCAGGGGCAATGTTATCAACCTAGGCAAGATCAACAAGTATTTTTTTACTTATTGAACAAATAACAAAACTCTTTAAATGATATGATTAACCGAGCACAAATTAGGAGTTTGATGCTGTGTTTTCATACACTTTAACCCATTCAGATCCGCGCTATAGCCAAAGTACGGCTCCATCGCGGATCTGAATTGCCGGGTGGACATCCATGGACGTCCTGGCCATGTGCGCGCTCCCGGCGCGCACTCACAGGCGGCGGCGCACGCATGCTGTGTGGGTGTGCCCGTGGGTCGGGCAGACTTGATGTCCGCTCGAGACCCACGATCCCCTGTCAGACCTGCAGAACGGGGAACCGCCGATGTAAACACGGCGGTTCTCCATTCTGCTGAAGGGGACGTGACAGATCTACTGATCCCTGTCACTGGGATCAGTTAGATCTGTTATGTCCCGACCAGCCCCCCCCCCGCCCCCCACAGTTAGAACACACCCAGAGAACATATGTAACCCCTTCACTGCCCCCTGCAGGTTAACCCCTTCACTGCCAATGACATTTACACAGTAATCAGTGGACATTTAAATTTCTGATCGCTGTGTAAATGTCATTGGTCCCAAAAAATGTCCGACATGTCCGCCCCAATATCGCAGTCCCGATAAAAATAGCAGATCGCCCCCATTACTAGTAAAAAAAAAATAATAATAAAAACGCCATAAATCAATTCCCATAGTTTGTAGACGCGATGACTTTTGCACAAAGCAATCAATATACAACTATTGCGATTTTTTTTTTACCAAAAATATGTAGAAGAATACATATCGGCCAAAACTGTTGAATAATTTTTATTTTTTATTTTTTTTTTTGGATATTTATTATAGCAAAAAGGAAAAAATATTGTTTTTTTTTCAAAATCATCGCTCTTTGTTTGTTTATAACGGCGATCAGAAATGAGGCAGAGGGGATCAAATACCACCAAAAGAAAGCTCTATTTGTGGGAAAAAAATTATATAAATTTAGTTTGGGTACAACGCCACACGACCGCGCAATTCTCATTCAGAATGTGACATCGCTGAAAGCCAAAAATTGGTCTGGGCAGGAGGGGGGTTTAAGTGCCCAGTAAGGAAGTGGTTAAAGGCCAAGCACTAGCTCCTCATGCACATGAATTTATGTTTGCAGCAAATATAGTATCACTAGGACCAGTATAAAATAGTCCAATAAATGAGCTTTGTAATGTGCATATTATGTCGGTATAATATTTGCGAAAGCCTCAGCAAAATAATTTGTTATTTATAATAGTATCTTGCAAGCATTCAAAGTAGTCCTATATTTACTGAATAATAAACTGCACAAATAAAGATGCATTTAATTATATTACAGAAGCTAGAACTAGTGCAAAAAAGATCCCGAAGACTTTGTGCTAAGTGGTATAGAGCAAATGAACCATTGTCTTAGCAATTTACCATTTTATCTGTCAACATCTTTCCAATGAGTTTATATTTATTTATACAGAGCATCCGGAAAGTATTCACAGCGCTTCACTTTTTCCACATTTTGTTATGTTACAGACTTATTGCAAAAAGAATTAAACTCATTATTTTCCTCAAAATTCTTCAAACAATACCCCATAATGACAACGTGAAAGAAATTTGTCTGAAATCTTTGCAAATTTATTAAAAATAAAAAAAATTAAAAAGCCAAAAAATAAAATAAAAAGGATGCGGATGCACTGTACATTAAACTGCCTTTAGGCATTTTTCTAGTACTAAGGCTACTTTCACACCAAAGCGTTTTTCAGGCGCTGTGGTGCTAAAAATAGTGCCTGTGCAGCGCCTGAAAAGCTTTCCCCCCATTCTCCCCAGTGTGAAAGCCAGAGTGTTTTCACACTGGGGCGGTGCACTTACAGGACAGTAAGAAAAGTCCTGCAAGCTGCATCTTTGGGGCGGTGCGGTGAGCGGTGTGTACACCGCCCCCTCCATTGAAAGCAATGGACGGCGCTCCCGAAGCGGCTGTACACCGCCTCGGAAGCCCCGAGCCGCGGTGCATTTAACCCCTTGTTAACCCCTTCTTGGGGGTTAAAAGCGCCCGTTCCCACATGCATATCGGTAAATGCACCGCTAATTAGCGCAGATTTACCGATACCGCCCCTCCCTGCCCCAGTGTGAAAGTAGCCTTAGAGTGTATCTACGCCCAAAACTATTTGGCTGTATCTATTGCCTAAACTTTGCTTTGGATGGAGTTGGGAGATTAAAAACCTTATTCTTGTTTTTATCACCCCCTGTGTCCCACTCCCCACTAGGATGATTTAACCCTCTCTGTTTGTCTTGTTGATAGATTTTTCCACAATAAAAAGTGATGAGCATAAAATATTTTGAAGTTGCCACCAGGGCTGAGAAGGCACTTTCCCTCATTTTGGCAAGATTTTCATTGAGCTCCTGTTTTGTCTCCAAGACAAGATGTGAGGGGCAATTTCTCCAATGGGGCATAGAAAGCTAAAAAAAAAAATTGAATCCCTTCCCTATTTTATATAAAACTAAACAAAACTCTTTTGGCTAGAGATATGCTTTAACCACTTCACAACCGTGCACTTTCACCCCATTCCAGCCCAGGCCTATTTTCAGTGCTGTGGCACCTTGAATGACAATGCAATGCTGTACCTGAACCTTGTTATGTTTTTTTTTTTTTTTTAGATAGATAGATAGATAGATAGAGCTTTGTTTTGGTGGTATTTAATCACCACTGAGTTTTTAAATTTTTTCTAAACAAATTAAAACAGACCAAAAGTTTTGAGAAAACAAAGTTTTTCTTAGTTTCTGTTACAAAATGTTGTAAATAACTAATTTTCCTCCTTCACTGATGTGAGCTGATGAGGCTGCACTGACCGGCAGTGATAGGCTGCACTGATGGGCACTGATGAGGCTGCACTGATGAGGTGGCACTGACGGGTAATGATGAGGAGGCACTAATATGCAGTACTGATGGGCACTGATATACAGCACCGATGGGCACTGATTCGCAGCACTGAGAGGCAGCACTGATGGGCAGCCTTTATGGACACTGATAGGCGGCAGAGCAGGGTTCACCTGTGCTTCACCGCTGACACTGAAGCCTCCGCTGACAGCTCAGGGAGCCGGTGAAAACAGGAGGCGGTAGCTATAGAACAGGGGATAATGTAAACAGAAATAGGGCCTTGTGAGCCCTATAATGAACTCTGCACATTGATTTGTGCATATTGATGATTGCTACATTTGCACAGTGTTTATTGCATTTTTAATTAGATTCAAGCGCTACACTGTCATATACTGTATATATATATATATATATATATATATATATATATATATATTTATTTATATATGTATATGTATATATAGCCTTATCTATAGAACAGGGGATCACCTCCGTCGCCTCCGAAGACGTCGGATGATGAAACGCATAAGGCGGAGCCTGAGACATCACGACACACACCCATTCACTTGGCAGTAGGAACACGGAGATCTCCCAGCAGCCGGCAACGAACGCTCGTCTGACTTCTCCCAAGATTGAGTAGGATTGGCACTCAGGTGCTGCTTTAGTTATACATACACACACATTGTGTTTTTTCTCCCTCTACATGGTCACGGATCGAAACACGGAGTGACAGCACTTATTGGTATTCCCGGGCTGGCTTCCCTCCTGGCATCTGAAAAGTCACACGGCAGTACAACCACGGACCATTATCAGACCAATATTTACAGGTGGTCTCTTTTTTATATCTTATATATCGGCTGTTTTTTATACCCTCACACTTTATACCATCCCCAGGCAGTGCCATTTGTCTCCTTATTTTTTATCACACCTCCGCTAAAGCACACACCAAAATGAAGGCTCTGAAGAAGCCAGTGCATCGACGTAATGAGTAGGGCAAAGGGGGAGAACTAACACAGGAATCAGGTGGTCTGACAATAGATTGGGGTTGCAGGGGAGGCCAAGGGAGGTAAGTAAAAGCTCAGTAGGGTCCCTACAGTACAGTGAACCTGTTAACTTACTAGGTATGGGCAAAATACAGGTTGCAATACTTTAAATTTTTGTTTTTGGGTTTAATGCCGCTTTAAAAAGAATCTGCCATTACTCCGCTCCAAAAATCTTCTGCAGGTATAAAATGCATTTGTCAAAACCTGACTCAACCTCCAATATTGCTCTGTACTTATCCAACAGGGTTCAGGGTGAACTATGTAAGAACTTTTACTATGTGAGCAATAAGTACACTATATTACCAAAAGTACTGTGGCGCCTGCCTTTACATGCACATGAACTTTAATGGCATCCCAGTTTTAGTCTGTAGGGTTCAATATTGAGTTGGCCCACTTTTTGCAGCTATAATAGCTTCAACTCTTCTGGGAAGGCTGTCCAAAAGGTTTAGCAGTGTGTCTATGGAAATGTTTGACCATACTTCAAGAAGTGCATTTGTGAAGTCAGGCACTGATGTTGGATGAGAAGGCCTGGCTCGCAGTCTCCACTCAAATTCATCTCAAAGGTGTTTTATTTGGTTGAAATCAGGACTCTGTCCAGATCAGTCAAGTTTCTCCTCCCCAAACTCGCTCATCCATGTCTTTATGGACCTTGCTTAGTGCGCTGGTGGCCAGGAATGTTGGAACAGGGAAGGGCCATCCCAAAACTGTTCACACAAAGTGAAATTGTCCAAAATGTCTTGGTATGCTGACACCTTAAGAGTTCCCTTCACTGGAACTAAAGGGCCAAGCCCAATCCCTGAATAGCAACCCCACACCATAATCCCCCCTCCTCCAAATGATTTGGACCTGTGCACAAAGCAAGGTCAATAAAGACACGGATGAGAGAGTTTTGGGTGGATGAACTAGACTGGCCTGCACAGAGTCCTGACCTCAAAAAGATAGAACACCTTTAGGATGAATTAGACCCCATACACACTATTAGATTTTCTGCAGAGGTTGTATTCAGATTTACCAAAGCCATGTAGTGCAAGGGCCTGCCTGATTGCATACAAATTGAAACTCTTAAGGTTTGACCTCATATTTGGTAAATCTGAAGACAAAAATCTGCAGAAAATCTAATAATGTGTATGGGGTCTTAGAGCGGAGACTGCGAGCCAGATCTTCTCGCCCACATCAGTGCTTGACCTCACAAATGCCCTTCTGGAAGAATGGTCAAACATTCCCATAGAGACACTCCTAAACCTTGTGGACAGCCTTACCAGAAGAGTTGAAGCTGTTGTAGCTGCAAAGGGGGGGGCATCTCAATATTGAACCCTACGAACTAAGGCTGGGATGCCATTAAATTCTTTTTGTCTCAACCCAACTTAAATATGCGGCCTCTCGATGGCCGGGCCTTGGCACCGAGTGGCCGCATATTTGCATGCATTAATGCGGACAGTGCTGTGCCGAGAGCACACTCCTTGTGTGCTACAGGCCCAGTGACTGGTGACTCGCGGAAAGTTCAAGATCGTCGTTTGTGATCGGGACTGTTCCGATCATGTCTCTGCAGTGACAGCCAATTACAGCGGTCACATGGCCATAAGCTCTGTCCCACCTCCCACCTTAGCAAACCGCTTAAAGGGCCAGCGGTAGCCGGTGCCAAGGGGTTAAAGTTCACGTGAGTGTAAAGGCAGGCATCCCAATACTTTTGGTAATATAGTGTATCTTCAATAAAGCTGTACATGGATGAATTGCTGTATGCCAGTACTTGAATAGTTTATAAATTGCAGTTATCTAGCAGTACCTGCAAACACCTAGGTAACACTACCCCCGTAGAGGCTACAAGTGACAGGGTTCTCCACTGCTGCACAGCCAGGCACATAATATTTTCAACATTCATCCAAACACAGGGATCAGTCCTCAAGTTTTATTTTTGTTATTTTATTGAGGGATAATAACTTGGATGGGGATAGGAATTATGGGATGTCCAACTTGAAAGTGACAAAACCAGGGACAACTTCCTCCCTATGTACAACCCCAAATGATTCTTCTGTACAGCTTCAACAGATTCCTCTGTACAGGCTAACCATCTCTGTTAGATTTAGCAATAGTCCCTTACAGCAGTGGTTCTCAACTCCTGTCCTCGGGACCCACTAACAGGCCAGGTTTGCAGGATAACTGAAATACATCACAGGTGATATCATTTGCTGCTCAGTGATTGCAGTATTCTAGTCTGCATCTCCCCAAGGTAATACTTAAAATCTGGCCTGTTGGTGGGTCCTGAGGACAGGAGTTGAGAACCACTGCCTTACAGGCTAGGAACTCTCCATCCCTTTAGAAAATAGCACAATGTGGTGTGAACTGCATCTTGGATCATCTCCACTCCCTTGTAGACACTGGTCCCACTCGTTACCAGCCCACCTGGCTGCTTCTCTTCACCAGTCTACTAGACCAGTGGTTCTCAACCCTGTCCTCAAGTACCCCTAACAGGCCATGTTTTCAGGTTTTCCTTTATCTTGCACAGGTGCCTTAAATCAGAGTCAATAGCTTGGTATATTGGACAGCTATTTTATCCAAGAGAAACTCCTAAAACATGGCCTGTTGGGGGTACTTGAGGACAGGGTTGAGAACCACTGTACTAGACTGACACTCTTCACTAGTCTACCTCACTGACTGTCTTGGATCTTTTAGGGAAAGGCTGTAGAAGCACACTGCTGTCTTCAAGAGAAACCTGCTACATGTGTCAGTCTCTCTCCTTGTAAGTCTATGCCCCGTGCTGCTGTACTCACACTGTCCTCCCAGACTAGGAGGTTTGCCTCAAGGTCCACCAACAGCCTCCTCAGCACAGCATCTCTATCTTCCACCCAACTCCCTGCCAGCATGACTCATCCATATTTAAGAGCTCACTTAGTTCCCTGCCAGGCCCACTTTCTGGGGATTGGCTAAGGGCCCCTAAATATGCAGGACAACCCTCCTAGCCTCCATTCTCTAGCTTACAGAACATTTTCCAACATTTGAAAACTGGGGGGAGGGGGCATCGGAGAGCTGCCTGTATGAGTCATGCTGCCTTGAACTCTAGTAACTTGGACCCAATTACAGACTCACAGGTTTAAGTATGATTCAGGATATAGTTTGCCTGCTCTCACACTAGTAGCACACCAGAGGCATCAAAAAGCCTTTCGTCATGGCTGAATTAATAGCTGTGCTGACAGCCAAAACTCTGGTAGTGTTGTAGATTGCCCACTTTCTCCTGTTTCCTTCACATTCCTATTAGCCAGTAACAGGGATGGTGCAAGGATTTTTGACACCCTAGGCAAAACCTAATTTTTCGACCCCCCCCCCCCTCCTTGGATCCACCCCCTTTTCCCTGCCCAGCCTGATCAGCGCCAATCAAATGCAGCCTCACCAGCGCCAATCAATACAGCCTCACCTGTGCCCATCATATACAGCCTCACCTGTGCCCATCAAATACAGCTTCGCCTGTGCCCATCAAATACAGCCTCACGGGGGTGGGGGTGGAGGGGGGTTGTTCGGCAGATCAGTCACTATTTCTATACACATTTGCAAATGTCATGTGATAATACAATCTCATTATCTCAGTCAGATAGTGTCAGTTTTTACATGAATCAATGCAGAGCAGC
Source organism: Glandirana rugosa (assembly GCA_018402905.1). Taxonomy (NCBI): domain Eukaryota; kingdom Metazoa; phylum Chordata; class Amphibia; order Anura; family Ranidae; genus Glandirana; species Glandirana rugosa. The sequence continues at coordinate 1,090,025 of BLSH010480231.1, forward strand.
CAGTGACAGATCCACAGTGACCGGGCGCCCCTAGGCAGCAGTGCGCCCTAGGCGGCCGCCTACTCTGCCTAGTGGTAGGCATATGGGGGTGGTGAATAAGTGGCATGTTCTGACACTACCTGGAAGTGTCAAAACTTTTCCAGTCAGAACAGTATTTGGTTATAATTAGTGTTGAGCGAACCCGGACTGTAACGTTCGGGTCCGTACCGAACTTTCGGGTGTCCGTGGCACGGACCCGGACCCGGACATTTCAAAAATCGTTCGGGTTGCCTGTGGGCTTTCAAGCCATGCCTGGGCTTGCAATGTCAGGCCCAAGCGAGTTGTGATTAATATTGGTTTATGACAAGACTGACCTTTTCAAAACTGTGAAGGTCCATCACAGTCTTGTACGGTGAATAAGTGGTGGGGGTATACGGATGGTGATCCGTCTCATCCGCCGGCGGATCCCGCGTGACGACGGATCCCCGCGGGCCAGTGACACCTAGACAGTGACCGACGAGACGTAACTAAGTACATTTTTGACTGTGATAGACTGACTCTATTACTCTAACATAATAGTGTACTGTAAACGTTTACACATATCTTTAT
>BLSH010480231.1:1099737-1116606 GCA_018402905.1 Glandirana rugosa
TCAGTTTCTCAGCATAAGGATTAAATGTAATTAGTTCTTTATGAGGAGATTCTTCCTCATTATTTTCTAGAGAAAGCCTCCTCCTTTTACTATCCTCTGAGGGGATATCACCCAAACTCTGAGCGCCCTCCACACAGACAGTCTCACTTACATCTTTAGGTGACTGTAAACCTGCAGCTGTTTCTGTGTGAGGAGATGAGCCGGCGCCATTTTGGCTGCGCAGAGACCTGTTCAGACTTTTGAATTCTCCTATTTTACGGGGAGTTCTTTCTTTTCTTTTCCCCATTGTCTCCGCTTAATCCCGCCGCCTTACTTAAATGAAATATCCGTTCGGAGTCTCTCCAGTTCGCTTTTAGCCGCTTTAGGGATCTCTGGAAAGCGGAGCTGTATTACAAAGCGGCCATTCGCTTCGCTCGCCGGCCACGCCCCCCCAAATGGTGCCATTTTGACATTATGCTTTCTACACATTTTATTTGACCATGGTGTTCCCAGGAGTGATCCGTATTTAGAGATTTAAATGTGTGTGTGGAAGAAAAATAGGCATGAAAATAATCCAGGAAACATTTGTTCACATTCTATGAAATAGAGCCATGTTTATTAATGTTGGTATATAGTGATGCATAACCATGAAACCTGACATTTTTCCCTAATTTGCCTGTCAGGGAGGGGAATAAAGTATGGTTTTCTTTCTGAAAGGAGCTTGAATCTTCGAATGGGCAGATCCAAAGGAGTGATCACTGAACAGCACTTATCTCAGAGAAAACATCAGCAAATGGGGATATTTAGACATCAGTTTGATGGTGACTGATGGAAATACCAAGTCTCCAGAATACTCCTCGAGACTCAAAGACCCAGAAGCAATCAGGACAGATGTGCTAGACCAAATTTAGAATTACCCGCTAGTATACTTTTTCTCTCTAGTTGCTTAGGTCTTCTAAACGCATCTGATAATCGTCAAAGAATGAGCAGAAGCAATTGAGATGAATCTGTGCTTGCCAGATGATGTAGTTCCCACTGCTGTGGAGTATGAAGATTTGGGAGGCATCACAGCTGTCTGTAAGGAGCTATCTATTACATGAAGGAGCTCTATAGCATTCTTATCCACAGAGATTGAATTTAATAACTTGGAGATTGAGTGGAAAAGGCTATCCTCTGTAGACTTATCTCACTCAGTCATCACAACTATGCTCTAAGCAAAAAAAATATTGACTAATTCCATCTATTTCACAGTTTAGGAGAAGTTTATGAGCTTTGCCAAATCTCTTAAGCCCTCTGTAAATAATGTTCTATAATTTCTCCAGAAAGGTGTAGAGAAATGTTATCTTATGTAGGGATCCACTGCCCTCTACTGTCAGCTGCTAGTATCACACTTTAATGTATAATTATGTTTGTCACTTCCTGACTCTGGGGTTGTTGGGAAAAGATGCTGGATAGGGAAAGTGGATAGAGAGAAGGTCTCAGCCACCTGTCCTTTCCATTCTACTAATACCAGATCAGAAAAGATGATTACGCAAGTATATCTATATATACAGTATCTCACAAAAGTTGGTACAACACTCACATTTTTGTAAATATTTTATTCTATCTTTTCATGTGACAACACTGAAGAAATACCACTTTGCTACAATGTAAAGTAGTGAGTGTAAAGCTTGTATAGCAGTGTAAATATGCTGTCCCCTCAAAATAACTCAACACACAGCCATTAATGTCTAAACCGCTGGTAACAAAATTGAGTACACCCTTAAGTGAAAATGTCCAAATTTGGCCCAAAATGTTTGTGTGGCCACGATTATTTTCCAGCACTGCCTTAACCCTCTTGGGCATGGAGTTCACCAGAGCTTCACAGGTTGCCACTGGAGTCCTCTTCCACGCCTCCTTGATGACATCATGGAGCCGGTAGATGTCTAATAGAGACCTTGCACTCCCCCAGCTTCCATTTGAGGATGCCCCACAGATGTTCCATAGGGTTTAGGTCTGGATACATGCTTGGCCAGTTGATTACCTTTACCCTCAGCTTCTTTAGCAAGGCAGTAGTCATCTTGGAGGTGTGCTTGGGATCGTTATCATTTTGGAAAACTGCCTTGTGGCACAGTCTCCGAAGGGAGGGGATCATGCTCTGCTTCAGTATGTCACAGTACACGTTGGCATTCATGGTTCCCTCAATTAACTGTAGCTCCCCAGTACCGGCAGTGCTCATGCAACCCCAGACCTTGACACTCCCACCACCATGCTTGACTGTAAGTAACACACACTTGTCTTTGTACTGCTCATCTGGTTGCCGCCACACACGGGTGACACCATCTGAACCAAATAAGACTATTTTGGTCTCATCAAACCACAGGACATGGTTCCAGTAATCCATGTCCTTAGTCTGCTTGTCTTCAGCAAACTGTTTGTAGGCTTTCTTGTGCACCATCTTTAGAAGAAGCTTCCTTCTGGGATGACAGCCATGCAGACCATTTTGATGCAGTGTGGTCTGAGCACTGACAGGCTGACCCGCACCCCTTCAGCCTCTGCAGCAATGCTGGCAGCACTCATATGTCTATTTCCCAAAGACAACCTCTGGATATGATGCTGAGCATGTGCACTCAACTTCTTTGGTCGACCATGGCGAGGCCTGTTCTGAGTGGAACCTGTCCTGTTAAATCGCTGTATTGTCTTGGTCACCCTGCTGCAGCTCAGTTTAAGGGTCTTGGCAATCTTCTTATAGCCTAGGCCATCTTTATGTAGAGCAACAATTCTTTTGTTCAGATCCCCAGAGAGTTATTTGCCATAAGGTGCCATGTTTAACTTCCAGTGACCAGTATGAGAGAGTGAGAGCGATAACACCAAATTTAACACACCTGCTCCCCATTCACACCTGAGACCTTGTAACACTAACAAGGCACATGACATCAGGGAGGGAAAATGGCTAATTGGGCCCAATTTGAACATTTTCACTTAGGGGTGTACTCACTTTTGTCGCCATTGGTTTAGACATTAATGGCTATGTGTTGAGTTATTTTGAGGGGACAGCATTTTTACACTGTTATACAAGCTGTACACTCACTACTTTACATTGTAGCAAAGTGGCATTTCTTCAGTGTTGTCACATGAAAATATATAATAAAATATTTACAAAAATGTGAGGGGTGTACTCACTTTTGTGAGATACTGTATATATGTTCTAATAGTTTAACTGCAGCTGCCCATAGCTTCTTGAGTCTATTACTATCTCACATGCACAGTGCCAGACAACTAGGACTGTGTTCCAGGCTGGCGGGGTAATGGCCGGAAGATCTCCTCATCAACACAGATCTTTTCTTTAGGTCTCTGACAAACACAGCATCATCCTTGGGGGCCCTGCAATGGGACTTAGAGGTATCTCTATAAATACCTATATATACATGGGTATTTTAGTAAACAGCCCCCCCCCCCCAAGCTCTGCCACAGCTGGGACCTCAATGAACAAAGGTAGAGTTGCAGCTTGGTTACCTAGAAAAGCAGTAGCCCTTCAGGCTAGTAACTTCTCCTCCTGGGAAAGAGAAGGGCTGCCCCAGAACCCAACTACTGGACATCCTCCCCCAGGGATTGGCTGAAGCTACATACATATAAAGGCTTCTGATCTGCCTCCTCCCACCCACTCTATTTTGGAATCCTCCAGAAAACAGGGGAAAGCAATCAAACCTGAAACCTGCAAACCCCAAAACGGCCCAAAGCAATCACAATCTGCTTCACTGATTATAGGAAAGCCAAAAATAAACTATCTAGCATCCTATCTAGGAGGGTGATACACATTACTATTACATGATCTTATTTGCTATGATAGTCATAGTAACAGGTAAACTTTATGGAAGCATGCAGAATTAGTGAATACCTAAATGTGAACTTGTCTTTAGTGTATAAATTAAAACAAGGGTTGAAAAGGAAATTAATGTTGTCTCTGTGTGTCTTTCTCTATCCAAATACCTTTTCAGCACCCCATAGCTGCTCAGTGGCAAGGCCATGGCTTAGGTTTAAGTCAGAAAAATCAAGATCTATAGTATGTGGGTATTATGCCTGGATTAGTGAGGGGTAGGGTTTCTGAAAAAAACATTTGGAGGATTCAGAACAAAGCAATCAACTTTTGTTACCTACTATTCTGTAATATTTAGCTGATACACTAGGTGGCCTGTGACAGGATCATGTTAAACCTAAAACGAAATCCTTCTCCCCTGAACTGCACCTATCTTCCTCCTTGACAACATTATGTTTACTACTGCAGTACAGGTTTTCTTTAACCAACAAAAGACTAAAAGGACCCATAGAAAGGTCATGCCAGGGGTTACAAATTGGAAAAAAATGTGGTATGGCAAAAAAGTATACATTTTATTAGTAGCAAAAACATACAGAAAAGAAAGCTTGAAAAATTCCATGACCTTCCTAAAAATAAAAATGACAAGATTTCACCAGAAAGCAATAAAATGTAATGTCCAGACCACTTACACCATAATATCACATACATTGGTCATTTGGAACAACTCCCCTTAGGATCCTTTTGCACAATTGGTCAAGCCAGAAAGTATATCCTAAATGACTAAGAGTAATACCACTCCTTTGCAAATCAAACAAAGGGTAACTGTGTAACATAATTTGTAATGTTTTGACCCACAGGATTCTCTCTATAGAGAGCCATAATGTCCAAGGGATATTAGCACTCTTGAAGTAACAACTTCTCTATAAGCAACATTGAAAGAACCGCCTTTAAACAGCTGTCAATGCAAGAAGACGTAGTCCATTTTTAGATGTGCACAACTCATGCAGTAAAAGCCAAAGTGAAAGTTGCAACAAGCAACATAGATAAAGCAAAGAAAGCTTAACAGAGAAGCAAGTTGGGAAAGCTAAGGCAGCAATGTATGATTGGCAAATCTGCAGCTAAGTGGCATTGAAACCCTCCTGTCACAGTATGAACCTTGTTGTGGGATCTGCAACTAATTGTTTAGCCTATTAAACTGTGCAGATATGGTTGGCAATCTGAATCTCCTGACCAGAGTTTAAGTTGAAAACTTGGAATCTTTGTCCAAGCACAAAGATTGAGCTTTGACAAACATAACAATGTTCATGAAGCGAAGCGTTCCACACTGTGATAAATTAATCTTTTCAATGATAACTTTCACAATCTTATATATTCATAATAGACTGTGAAAACACATAAGGCTTTATTAGTGGCACCTATTATTTTAGATATTTGTCTTGATGGGCTAACTTACAGATCCCATCTGTATAACAGCTATTAATTGATTGGCACTTTGACCATTGTACAGTTTGTACACCATACTGCACACTCCAGAACTAGCCGCTTACAAGTCCAGAATGGTGACATTTCTGGCAAATGAATAATGTAGCAGGTTTTTGGCTTTCATTTCCTCCTGCTGCTTTGTCGATTCAGATGGATAGCTCTCATACTTTGAAAATGTAAATACAGATTAATAGTGAACATAAACTCCATTATTCTAGCAGTTTGGAAAGCTAAATTAATATGCAATGGGGTTGCAGCCAGAGCAAGAAAAGCCTTGGCCCTCAAATACCATTTTAATAGCCACTTAAAGTTATACATCTGTTAAATGATACGCCGTTATCCTAGATAGTGTAAAGTCGCCTCACAAAATTGGGTTTCGCTATTGAAGGATTGTGCCTCCAGTAGTACATTTAGCTTAGGGGGGCACTCATATTCCACCACCACAACATTATTCCTTGTATATTAGTTGCCCCCAGGTACACTCATTGCTAACTACCCAGACACTGCTCACTTCTGCGCTATGACTCAACAGCTCTGCTCCCACATTTTGTATGCTCCAGTGTACAGTCTGTCTTCCTAGTCCACCACATCTACCTGTCCACTACAAAGTCGGTTGTCTCTGACCTCTGTTGCTCAATCCAGTGTTGCTTAAATTCCACAGCTCAGTCCCCACACTTGCTGTAATGCACTCTTCTTGAAGTTATTCAAGGAATTGTACTTTTAACCGGGTCTGATGAGTAGCCAGATAGCACGAAATCCCACTGTCAGAATTGTTAGAGTTCCACTGTCAGAGCTCAATACTAACAGGCTATTCCCCAAAAAAATCAGATGATGTGCCAGATAGCAGTCATAGACAAAATTATTGTGGGCATCTTGATATAACTCAAAACTGATCTCTTCTATGGAGAAGCAGTTTAGATCGGGAGAGCCAGGAAACAGTAAGTCATAGTTCTCCTTGCTGACGTTCCAGGTCACTCTAAGATGCTGTTTCAACCCATAAGGATCAGAATGGAAGACTGGGTTTCAATAGACTAAGCCTTTTCCCTACAGACATAAGCTGCCTTTGAAACGAGAAGTTGTTGGATAAAAATAAAGGTTTGTGTGTATGTGGGTGTGTTAGGAACTATCATGCAAACATCTGATGTAGAATACACAAGTACTGTACTTGTTTTCTACTTCTGACACAAGTTTGTGAAGTATTTTTAATGAATGTGGGATAAATGCCAGTTTCATTTTGAATTGGCTCTATACCTTTGCGATTGTTACTACTTTTGCAATGCTTAGAATTGCTTTGGTTTTTTCATTTCACACAGTTCATTATAAATGCATCTCAAATGCAGCCAAAACTGATTTCAGAATGATTTCTGAGTGAACCAAAACTTATATCCGAACTGTTTTAAAACTGATTTCAGAAGAGTCTAAAACCTGTATATACTAGCTCTTAGGACTCCAAAGTAGTACAAAACATCTATGATCCAGGTAGGTAGGAATAATTTAAAAGCAACTCTTCCAGCATAGAAAAGAATTAATACATACCCATGCCACTGTCATGCAATTGACCTTAACTCACTTTTAGGCCTCATACACACGGACGTTTTTTGACGCCGGCGTTTTCTGTTGTTTTTTGCAGCTCTCCATGTTAGTCAATGGCGCCATAAAAACGTTGACGTTTTTGAGCTGTTGATGGCGTCGGTGTTAGTGAGCAGAAAGTAGAACCCATGGCCATTGCGTTCTGAGGCTGTAACGTTTTGACGTTTTTTGACGCCGACGCCACAAAACGCCAACAAACGCCACCTAATATTGTACTGGCGTTTTCCGGCGTTTTTTGACGCCAACGTTTTTAGGTTGAAAAATAGCAGAGGGATGATTTTTTTTAAAAAACGCCTATTGACGCCAACGCTCACTAACGCTCAAAAACGCCAATGCATAACGCCGAAAAACGTTGACTTTTATTCCTTGACGTCGGGCCTGACGTTTTGTTAATTTTTTTAGATACGCCCGTGTGTATGAGGCCTGAAAGATTAAACTTGCTAAAAAATCTTCAGCATCCAACACATCAAGGGGTATTGGGCGTCTGGTGCCATGTGAGTGCTGTTGTTTCTCCCACTGACCACTATGTTACTACAGGACACATGGGTCTGTGAATGGAACCACAGCATGCAGAGGAGGACCAAGCATCCTACACTCCCTAAAATGTCAGATACATAAGATACTTCAGCAAGCTTAGTTTGAGAATAAAGATTGTCTGCACAGGCAGGGGGATAGGCACATATTAGTTCTTTAATTTGCAGGTATTATGGGGGTTTTTTTTCAGTTTTTTTAAAAACAGCAACAGAACCACTTTAGCACACATGTTATATACATTTGCAGAATGGATAGCTACTCTAAATTGCTGCTGAAATTGATGTATATTGTACATTTGATGCAAGGATTTTATAGGCCAATTGTAGAGCATGGCTCTTTGACAAAAACCTGATGCTGAGTTGTGCCCGTGCGTGTCAAATACACAGCAAAGAGCTGGAATGTCTACCCACACAGATAATGAGAGGCATATGAAGAACTTGTAGTATATTTGTGACACAAGATCTGGGAGGTGGGAAGGAGGCTGGAATAGTGGAAAGGGGCATGGTGGTAATGTGTGATCACAGACCTCAGCACTTAGCAGTTTAGTGAACATCAGGGCACAGCTCAGCTCTGTGAAATTGTTCCTATAGAAACAGCCTTGAGACTCGAAATACTGTGGAGGAGGATTTTTTTTCTCATGTTAATTTCCATTCTGCTTTATTTCCTCTTGGCCACCGAACAACAAATTAGAATCTGTTTGTCAGACTGAAAAGTCAGAATGATCTTCTCTGTAAATAGCGAACTCGGCTCTCATTGTCTTCATTGATGTGTGTTTTGTATTCATACATGTTAGAAGTGGGCTCTACCATTTTGGAGGAAAATATTTTCGCATATATTTTTCCATATCTGTTGGACAGGCATGTTATGACCGGTATGGGTGACCTCGGAAGTGGAAGCATAGCTTACTGTCAGGATTGGAACTAATAAAATGGCACATAGCATTTTATCTGTGCTCATAACAAACAATTGTGAGAATTATTTATGTAAATACTAATGCGCTGCTATGTGTTTCGCAAAAATGATTCCTACAAAAGTGAAAGATATGTACCCAGAATTGTTGTGCAAAAAATGCTTGACTGCTATTATAGTGAACGCCGACCATTAAAACAATAATATGTAAATAATAGAGCCCTGACACTGAGGAAGAAAAAGTGACCAGTGACATAATGCGTCAGGCGGAGCCAGTGACTTAACTTCCAAGGCACGGAAGTATCGAGGTGAGGGGGAGAATTACTGTCCCAAGGACTGTTGTTACATGCGTTTTGGCAAGCATTGCAAATGTAAGTGTTCTTAATCTTATTAAAAGACATTGTTTTAAAAGACATACAGTATCTCACAAAAGTGAGTACACCCCTCACATTTAATCTATCTTTTCATGTGACAACACTGAAGAAATAACACTTTGCTACAATGTAAAGTAGTGAGTGTACAGCTTGTATAATAGTGTAAACTGTGACATACTGAAGCAGAGCATGATCCCCTCACTTCGGAGACTGGGCCGCAGGGCAGTATTCCAACATGATAACGACCCCAAACACACCTCCAATTGGACCACTGCCTTGCTAAAGAAGTTGAGGGTAAAGGTGATGGACTGGCTAAGCATGTTTTGAGACCTAAACCCTATTGAGCATCCGTGGGGCATCCTCAAACGGAAGGTGGAAAAGCGCAAGGTCTCTAACATCCAGCAGCTCCGTGATGTCATCATGGAGGAGTGGAAGAGGACTCCAGTGGCAACCTGTGAAGCTCTGGTGAACTCCGTGCCCAAGAGGGTTAAGGCAATGCTAAAAAAATTGGTGGGACCACACAAAATATTGACGCTTTGGGTCCAATTTGGAAATTCTCACTTAGGGGTGTACTCACTTTTGTTGCCAGCGGTTTATTAATGACTGTGTGTTGAGTTATTTTGAGGGGACAGCAAATTTGCACCATTATACAAGCTGTACACTCACTACTTTACATTGTAGCAAAGTGTCATTTTTGTGAGATACTGTACTACGCTATAAATATTCAAATGGAACAATCAGCGCAAAAAAACCTAAATAAAACACAAATGCTGCTAGCACATTGAGACAATCCACATAATCTCCAACATTAAAGTTCATAAAAAGGTGCTGCGCAAATGACCATAAACTGTAACTTAAGAGTCCCAGCCAGATGAAAAAGCCTCTAAACAGATCTGCACACTCCATAATATACAAACGTCCCAGAGATGGAGAATATGAGGAAATCCATGTGGAAGAGGGAAAGAATACACCAATATGTGTCCCCTTCACCAGCACACCGCTCACGTTATGGTAATGACCCCCGAATTACCAGATGGTCTGAAGATACACACTTACCCAGGTCAGGCTATATACCAGGAGTCCAGGATGTCAGATTAGGGAGTCTCCGTATGGCAGATTGAAACCCCACAGATAAAATAAACAGAGATCTAAGTGTTCTCTGTTTATAAATCTAAATAGCTTTAATAAGACAATTATAAACTCACATCACCTTTTATGCATCTGTTAACATGGGTATGCAGATAACCCCGGAAACAGAAGTACAACCCATGACATAGGACTTCCGGTATTAGCTTCTCAAGGGGCATAAACAATACACCTGGAAATGGAAGTACAACCCATGACACAGGACTTCCGGTATTAGCTTCTCAAGGGGCATAAACAATACACCTGGAAACGGAAGTACAACCCATGAAACAGGACTTTCGGTATTAGCTTCTCAAGGGGCATGAACAATACAGACGGAAACGGAAGTACAACCCATGACACAGGACTTCCGGTATTAGCTTCTCAAGGGGCATAAACAATACACCCGGAAACAGAAGTACAGCCCATGACACAGGACTTCCGGTATTAGCTTCTCAAGGGGCATAAACAATACACCCGTAAACGGAAGTACAACCCATGACACAGGACTTCCGGTATTAGCTTCTCAAGGGGCATAAACAATACACCCGGAAACGGAAGTACAACCCATGACACAGGACTTCCGGTATTAGCTTCGCAAGGGGCATAAACAATACACCCGTAAACGGAAGTACAACCCATGCCACAGGACTTCTGGTATTAGCTTCTCAAGGGGCATAAACAATACACCCAGAAACGGAAGTACAACCCATGACACAGGACTTTCGGTATTAGCTTCTCAAGGGGCATAAACAATACACCTGGAAACGGAAGTACAACCCATGACACAGGACTTCCAGTATTAGCTTCTCAAGGGGCATAAACAATACACCCGGAAACAGAAGTACAACCCATCACACAGGACTTCCGGTATTAGCTTCTCAAGGGGCATAAACAATACACCCGGAAACAGAAGTACAACCCATGACACCGGACTTCCGGTATTAGCCTCTCAAGGGGCATAGGTAATACAGCCACTTCCTGTACCTGGGGGTAATATAATCACTGGCACCACTGAATAAAAGATAAATATGGACCAGAAAAGCCCCACCATAAGTACCGGAACTAAATAGGCAGAAGCAAAAACTCACAATGACAAATTACAAATATATATATATATATATATATATATATATATCCCAAAATATAAATAAACGGCGGCCGTTCCTTCCTGCGCCATCTAGTGGTCATCAGGGGGAACTATCCACCAAATAGGCTGCTGGTCAAATCACCCACTGTAACACTGAGCCCACCAGACATATGAACCATTATAAAAACCACACACAATATAATATTATGTCTAGTAAAATATCCCATCAAGAAAATGACAATATATAAAGAATATATATAAATAAAACATAAACTATATAAAATAATGTAAAAATCACCAAATATTGTATCAAAACTCATCTGTCGGAAATAAAACAATTTAAATCAAAATCGACCGAGCATGTTTAGTCCTGACGCCCTTTCGGTGTGTTCCAGCCCTTGAGGTGAGCACTCTGCACAGCGACAAACCTACATTTACCTCTAAACAAATATCGGTACTGTTGTATCTTTGTTATAAATGCTTATGGATGTGTTATGTATACTTATCTAATCTCATTATTGTTCTGTTGTACTAATACCCTCCTGTTATCCTGTAACTCTCCTGATGAAGCGGACCCACCGCGAAACATGTAGAGAGACACAGGCTCGCATCCTAAAGTGAGGACAGGATACACGCTATCACTCTAGAAACACCCTTAATTGTCAATGTTTTCAACATTAAAATATGTCTGTATCTTTCTAAATAAACGCTCTATTTTAACGATTTATGTGTAAGTTTATGTTGGTGACATGAAAATCCCGCTGCTCCTATTCCAAACCTTTTCTTGTCATATATATATATATGGGATGAAGGTACCTTTATTTGTATTTAAAACAAAATTCTCTGAGCAAACTAAATATTTGCTTATGAAAATCGTATACAGAGAGACATGGTACCAAATATGCTGAAAAATAAATTTGAGTTTTACATTCACCTAACATTACGCATTTCCCATACAGTTAAATGAGAGGCATGCAAAAAAAAACCTGATATTATTTAAACAATGAGGCATAAATATATTTTTTTATTAAAAAAACCTTACTGGTACTTTTATAAAAAAAAGGTATATATATATATATATATATATGTATAGAAAGTATGGGTGATGAAAAGCTGTGCTGTAATAGATAAGGGAGGCATTGTTCCTATTCAACAAATGGACAGTTAGATGAGCATTATAGGGTTGAGTTTACATTGCCGTGCTTTCTTGTAGCATATGGGTTACACTATAACATATTGTATCCACCTACACCCTGTCACATTAAAGTGGGTCTTTCTTTTTTTTTTTTTTTTTTTACAAAAGACGCTGAAAGCAGTCACATGCTTTAATACTAAATTTCCCTAGCCCTGTTGCAAAGTGCTCTACAAAATGACTAAAAAACCATTGGTTAAATGCTACTGAAAATGTTCCATATTGTCTAACCTTGTAAGACCTGCCATTGTTAGACCTTGTCCTTAGATCAAGTGTGGTGTCAGGCAAGAGCCTTTCCTGTCAGTGGTTTATTTAAATTGATCATCCCTGCAGCATCTCAATGTTGAAGTCAGTGGGAAAATTTCATCTCACACACACAGCATTATTAGGGAGCAGATATTTTCATGTAACAGAAGAGCAGGCGTGAAATCATAAAAAGAAAAAGTTCTTCTCTGACATTGCCCCAAGGTACAAGTCCCTGTAGATGTGTGTATAGAAAAATCAAGGGATGTCCATTAATTGATCCAGACACTTTCAGATGACCTTTGGCATACCTGTTAGTAGTAGCAATGATACATACATGAATATATGTGTAGCGCTACTCCCAAAGGAGCTGCAGGAATTACTGTCCAGGTCTTCCCAACTCCACCCCACAGACAGGCACACAAAAGTCATTCACTCTTTCTCCAAAGGCCAGTTTAGAAAAAGTTATAGTATAGGGATGAGGGAAGTGGTGGGATACTCCAAGAATAAGAACTACTGTATGTACAACTAAGGACTTCCTGTAGCTTAAGTAGAAGTAATAGTAGTAGTAGAGCAAGGTCCTTTTAAGTAGCAAGGTATCTGGACAGAGCTCTTCAGGACACCGGCTGGTTTTCCCTTTAACAGACCCACAACTGACTAACTAGGCACCAGAGGGGTAGCTAGAGCACAAGGTCCCCAAGATCCAGTAATGTCTGTACTCACAAAGACCAAGGACAGATGGATGCCACCTTTCAATCTTCCAAGCAATGCCCACCAGTGATACCAGACAGATCTTTGGCAGACAGCTCCTCTCAGTCCACTTTTTCTAAGCACTGCATTCTTCCCTCAGGCCACCCACCTGAGGCCTCCTCATGGCAGCCTGTGCCTGGGAGGGCAGCATACCCCCCTCAGGCTGGACTCTTCCACTGTGGGACAAGACCCAGAGCTCTGTGTGCTCTAAGAATAAATACAGTCTTCCAACCTGCCTTCAGAGCCTACCTCTCTGTGATAAGCCAGGGCTGTATATCTGCATAGCTCCACACCCAGGGCTTTTTTTTCCCGAGAATGTGGGGGAACGCAGTTCTGGCACCTGGGTCTATTGTCAATGAGTAGGATCTATTATTGCAGTGGGCTATTGTTACTGGTGGTGTTGGGAGGGATCTACTGTTGAGGGGGGAGTCTATTGTTGCTGTCTGCTGGAGGGTCTACTGATGCTGGCTGCTGGGAGATCATTTGTTGCTGGGGGTCTATTGTTGTTGGGGAATCTATTTTTCCCGGGGGAATCTGTTGTTGCTGGGGGAACCTGTTGTTGCTGGAGGAGTCTTATTTTTCTGGGGGGGGGTCAATGGTTGTTGGGAGGGATCTACTGTTGAGGGAGGCATCTATTGTCGCCGACTGCTGCAGGGTCTAATGATGCTGGCCGCTGGGAGATCTATTGTTGCTGGGGGAGGGCAATCCAATGTTGCTGGCTGCAGGAGATCTATTTTACTGTTTTTCTTGTTATCATTAACAAATTTCATACAAATTACTTAGCACCACATAATGACACTTGGTTCTGTATTCCCTAAAAAGGATGATGCTAGGAGGTGGATAGGGGGTGGAACCAAAGGACGGTGCTTAGAGGTGAGTAGCAGTGGAGCCTGGGGGGGTACCTGCACTTTCTCTCTGAGAAAAAAAGCCCTGTGCACACCTATCATCCAGAAATCTCTTTCTGGATACAGAAGGAGCTATCCAGCAGACTAGCAGCATCAGAGCACACAGATCATCCCCAATTAAACAACTGCAGCTCACAGTGAGCCAAACTATGCTTTTACCTATACCAAAATTACAGTCACACTGACTACAGTGTGGCAACTAAATGTACCTGTCAAAAACGAACACTAAGGCCCCTTTCACACTTTTGCAACTTGTCCTGCGACTTGGGACTGCATAGTTGCATGACAAGTCGTACCCCATGATTTCCAAAGAGTAACATTCTTATCTGTGCAACTTCAAGTCGCAGCAATTTCAAAGTAGTCCCTGCACTACTTTGGTCTGAGTTTGATGCGACTTGAAGTCCATAGACCTCAAGATTACACAGGCATCGCTTCAAGTGCATCAAAATTGCGGCGAAAATATTCCGTCAAAATTGCACGACTTTCAGGTCGCACAAGTATAAAAGGGGCCTTACCTAACTATCCTAGCACCTACCTAGCAAGGTGTTCCATATGTATGTAACCATACAGTTTAGTGATCCACGTTTACATGGTAACAGAAAAGTTGTTTATTCTAACACTCATTCTGTTGCTGGAATATTCAAATTCTACCTAGGGTCTAAGACTACCTTGCAGGAAACTTGTCTTTAGATACTACTATTGCTAACCTCTGTTTATGGATCAAGCTTGCAGATAAAAATTCTGACTTTTCTCTGACTTTGTAACAGTGCACTCTGTTTTGCTGCCACTCTGGTTTTAAAGGTATGATAAACATTTCTACCTGCACCTTGTGTTCTTCACCTGCATAAGATGCCCATTAAAGTGATTGTAAAGGATCTTTTTTTTTTTAAATAACAAACATGTTATACTTATCTCCTCTGTGCAGTTGGGTTTGCACAGAACAGCCTGGATCCTCCTCTTCTCGGGTCCCTCTTCTGCTCTCCTGGCCTCTCCCTCTGGTGAGTGCCCCTTCAGCCAGTAGCTTTCTATGGGGGCACCCGAGCCAAGTCAAAGCTCCCTGTTCCCATTCAGACACGGATCCCTGACCTGGCCCCTCCCCTCACTCCCCTGATTGGCTGACTGATTTTGATTGACAGCCACAGGAGCCAATGACGCTGCTGCTGTGCCTCCGCCAATCAGGAGGAGTGTCTGGGACAGCAAAGACACTCGTGGACATCAGCAGAGAGAAGGGGCTCAAGTAAGTATTAGGGGGTGCTGGGGAGGCCGCTACACACAGAAGGTTTTTTATCTTAATGCATAGAATTCAATAAGATATAAAAAGCCTTCTGCCTTTACCATTCCTTTAATCATATAGTTTCATGGCGTCATTTGTTGCCCTGTGCCCCTAGCCTATAATAGGATAATTTGTCACATTCCTGTGTCAGCAGTTTATGTTGGAAAATGAGGTATTTTACCCACTGGGCACTTCAACCCCCTTCCTAAACAGACAAATTTTCAGCTTTTAGCGCTCTCACATTTGGATGACAATTACTCAGTCATGCTACACTGTACCCATATGAAATGTCCTTTTTTTCACACAAATAGAGCTTTCTTCTGGTGGTATTTAATCACTGCTGGGCTTTTTATTTTTTGCACTTTAAATTAAAAAATAAATGCATTTTTCTTAGTTTCTGTTATAAAATGTTGCAAATTAGTAATTTTTCTTCATAAATGTTGGCCAAAATTTATACTGCTACATATCTTTGGTAAAAATAACCCAAATTAGTTTATATTATTTGGTCTTTGTGAAAGCTATAGAGTCTACAAGCTATGGTGCCAATCAATGAAAATTGATCTCACCTGATGTACTGACGGCCTATCTCATTTCTTGAGACACTAAGGCCCCTTTCACACTATCGGACCGTTCGGTTCCATCTGTCAGTTTTTCAGATGGATCCAAGCGCCACCCATAGACCTCTATGGGCAGTCAGATGTCAGCGGAGATGTGTCCACTGACATCCGATCCAACATGATCCGCTCAAAATAGATGTATGGGTGATACGTTCACCCATCCGTCTAGTGGATAGGATTGGATGGGATCGGATGAAAACGGACAGGCGGATCCATTTCCATCCAATCTCCCCATAGAGGAGAGCGGGGAGCTGACAGGTCCGTCCCTGAACAGAGTGCAGAGACGGAGCTGTCATCTGCCGGCTCAGCAGAGATCATTGGAGTGATCTCCCGCTGAGCTGGCCGACCCCTCTGAGCGGATCCACTCAGTGTGAAAGGGACCTAACAAGCCAGGAAAGTACAAATATCCCCAAATGACCCCTTTTTAGAAAGTAGACATTCCAAGGTATTTAGTAAAAGGCATGGTGAGTTTTTTAAGTTGTCATTTTTTCCCACAATTCTTTGCAAAATGAAGATTTTTTTTTTCACAAAATTGTCATAATAACAGGTTATTTCTCACACACATCATATTATTATTATTATTATTATTATACAGGATTTATATAGCGCCGACAGTTTGCGCAGCGCTTTACAATATTAGGGCAGACAGTACAATTACAATACAATTCAATACAGGAGGAATCAGAGGACCCTGCTTGTTAGAGCTTACAATCTAGGAGGGAGGGTTAAATGATACAAAAGGGCAGTAAACTGCGGGGGATGAGCGGATTGAGAAAAAAGGAGTGTAGTTATTAGGTGGTGGCAGGATAGGCTTCCCTGAAGAGAAAAGTTTTCAGGGATCGCTTGAAGGTGGATATATTTGGGGCCATTCTGACCTATTGGGGTAGGGAGTTCCAGAGGATGGGAGAGGCTCGGGAGAAGTCTTGGAGGCGAGTATGAGAGGAGGTGATGAGGGAGCTGGAGAGCAGGAGGTCTTGGGAGGAGCGAAAGTAAATTGGGAGGGAGGATCT
>BLSH010480231.1:1117369-1128111 GCA_018402905.1 Glandirana rugosa
TTGAGGAAAGATTACGGGTGGATTGGTGGACAGGTGACCTGGGATAAGGGAGAGTTTATGATGCGAGTGGGAGACTGAGATAGGACGTGAGAGATTGAGTGTAGAAGTTAGAGAGGGAGAGAAGACCGTAGAAGGGGTTCCGAGATTTTGTACGTAACCAGTGGGGGTATGAGTTTTTCGGTAGGGACCTGGGATTGCTAGATTTGTTAGACGCGGGATAGAGGAACGAGGGGAAAAGAGAATAGGGTCCAGTGGACAGGTGGTTAGGTGGGCATTAGAAAGGAGTTTAGCCACCTCGTTTATAGTAGCAGGTTTGAATAAGGATAGTGTTGATTGTGCTTGTTGACATGGGGTGTCAACTGGGGAGGATGCCTGTAGAGTGGAGATTTCGTCACGAATTGTGTCAATCTTGCTTTTGAAGTGGTTAGCAATCTCCTGGGCAGGGAGTGAGTAAGTGGGCGGAAGCGGTGGAGGACGAAGTAAGGAGTTAAAGGTAGAGAAGAGTTGACGGGGACTGGATGAGAAGGTGTTAATAAGAGTGGTAAAATAGGTCTGCTTGGCAGTATGGAGGCGAGAATTGTATTTATGGAGGGCAGTTTTGTATTGGTTGAAGTCTTTGAGGGACTTAGTCTTGTGCCACAGACGCTCAAGGGCACGGCTATGCTTTTTGAGGTTCCTGGTGTCGTTTGTTTGCCAGGGTTGTAGGGGTCGAGGTCTGATTTTGTATGTGGTGAGGGGAGCAAGCTTGTCCAGGGTGGAGGACAAGGATTTGTTGTAGATGGCAGTGGCTTGATTGGGGCAGGACAGGGGTGAGATTTTTTCATAGAGGTGGTCAGTAGCAGAATAGAGGAGAGAAGTGTTGAGTTGGCGAAGGTTTCTACGGGTAACGGTTAGGCGATTGGAGGGGAAGGTGGTGCCAGAAAGGGAGAGAGAGAAACTAATAAGGTGGTGGTCAGAGATATACATACAACATATTACACCCCAAAACACATTCTACTACTCCTCCTGAGTATGGCGATACCAAATGTGTGAGACTATTACACAGCGTGGCCACATACAGAGGGCAAACACGCAGGGAGCCCCATCAGGCGTTCTAGGGACAAAAATTACAGTTATAATTTCTTGACTACCTCTTGCACTTTTGAAGGTCCTGGAGCACCAGGCCAATGGAAACGCCCAAAAAATGACCCCAATGCATAATCTATGAGGCATAATGAGCCTTTTGAACATGTTATTTTTTCCTCAAGTTTTTGGAAAATGGGGAAAGAAAATGAAAACACATTTTTTTTTTTTACACAAAGTTGTCAATTTATACAATATTTTTAATTCATAGCATGTACATAGCAAAAATGACACCCCAACATATATACTGCTACTCCTCCTGAGTATGACGATACTATACGTGTGATACTTTTCCACAGCTGGCCACGTACAGAGGCCCAACACCCAGGGAGCACAGTCAGGTGTTCTAGGGGCATACATTTCAAATCTAATTTGACTACCTATTACACTGATGAGCACTGTAGTGGCACTGGTGGGCACTGTAGTGGCATGGATGTGGCACGGAGGAGAACTGATGTGGAATGGATGTGGCGTGGATGAGGCATGGATGAGCACGAATGAGGCATAAATGAGCCATGGATGGGGATGGCTGAGCCATGAATGTAGATGGATGAGCTATGGATGGGGATGGATGAGCATGGATGGGGATGGCTGAGTATGGAAGGGGATGGATGAGCATGGATGGTGATGGCTGAGCATGGATGAGGATGGCTGAGCATGGATGGGATGGCTGAGCATGGATGGGATGGCTGAGTATGAAGAAGGATGGCTGAGCATGGATGGGATGGCTGAGAATGAACCGGGATGGCTGATCATGGATGGGATGGCTTGGCTGAGCATGCAGGGGGATGGCTGAGTATGAATAAGGATGGCTGAGCAAGGATGGGATGGTTGAGTATGGATGGGGGTGGCTGAGTATGAATGAGGATGGCTGAGCATGAATGGGATAGCTGAGTATGGATGGGATGGCTGAGCATAGATGGATGGATGAGTGCAGGAATGGGCACAGAGCAGCGCTGTGGGCACTACACATCCAGCCCACATCGCTGCTGCACCCGATCTCTCCCCTCTCTTCTCGCACTGTACCAATCAGTATGGAGAGGGGAGAGATGAACTGGGCATGTGCCGACTTGTTTTCAACTGATCGCTCCATCATTTGACGGATCGATCAGGTGGTAAAGGGCCTCTGAAATGGATATTTCAGGGGGCACGGGAGCGCAATTCTGGGAGGACACTATAGTACGGCCTCCCAGAATAATGTGACCGCCCTGCAGCCGTTTTTCGGCTATGGGCGGTCGGCAAGTGGTTAATGCATGACCCCTGTCTTTAGTGTGAGAACTGACACTTACTGTGAAGAAACTATCTATCTCACAATCCCCGAGTCTCTCAGTCTAGTGCACATGCAGACGAGAGCTACACAATAGTTTGATTTGATACAGACACAAGCAGGCAGAGAGCTCACTTGCAGTTTGGAAATTATGTGTTCCATCATATTAGCATTCCCACATTTGTGATGCAACAGTGAGGGGGTGATGAGACATGCATTAGATGCTGTGTAACCAGCAACAGAAAGTTGTCTTGTCTTTTTAGGGCATAGGGACAAGCTAGCTGAAGTATTGCATTGACATAAGGGGATCACTAACATGATGCTACAACCTGCCACAACGTGTGAGCCCATCAATACAGTGTAATGCAAACAAACAAAATCATTTGAAACATTTGTACACTTTCTTTCAGGACCTTCTCATTGTGGAACTCTAAGGGCCAGTAGGAGGCAAACGGTCAGCAAGTGTCTAGAGCAGGGTTTCTCAACCAGGGTTACCTGGAACCCTAGGGTTCCTCCAGAGGTTGCTAGGGGTTCCTTGAGCAATGGTCAATTTCTACCTCTCAGATAAATTCCCAATGATACCATTGATCTTTTTAGCTATCTGTAAGGGGGTAATTCTTCCCAATGACCACAAGTGTAAGGAGCATTCTTCTCATTGATCATCACACTAATGTATCATGAGTTGTAGATTTTTAATTTTTAGCTGGGGTTCCCCGAGACCGGAGAATTATTTCAAGGGTTCCTCGATGATGAAAAGGTTGAGAAAGGCTGGGACAAGGATCCTTATATCAGTCTACTAAGCGTGCCTGCACTACTGCTCTGCTTATCAGCCACCCCCTTCACTCAGATGCTGCCCTGGACAAATAAGCACAATCAAAGTGTCGTCTCAAGTACTGAAACTGTATTGAGAATACCACCTATGTTGCTGAGAACTTTTATTGATTTACCAAGTATATGGTACAACATACACATCAGGAATGTGAAATGTTGGGGTAATATAATATTTAATACAGAACTTAAAAAAAGTGTAATTTTAGTGCCATTTTAAAACAGTGTCCTAAACCCAAGTGGTTAAAGAGAACAGTTAATCTCTTCAATTATTTTTTAGGCATCAAACTGATGTAAATAGTGTTTAAAAGGTTGTTATTGTTTCTATTGTATAATCATATATGTAAAATAGAACATCAATATTTGCCCATTGCATACTCAAGTTCTGCTTCCTACTTTGCAGTGCTACACAATGGTTGTGCTTTATTGCTTTTTCACCTAATGCAACTCTGTGTCTCAGCTGGCACATTTAAAACAAGCGCTCCCAATGTGGCTGATATTTCAACAGCGGTTAAAGGGAATCTGTTATGAGAGAATTCAAATGTAGGTGGTCCTTAACAACATGCATGTGCCTGGTCTGTGATATAAAAGTACTTAATGTGTTACTAAACCCAGGACCCTGCATTCACTATATCTGGTCTCCCACAGTACACAGAACATGGAAATGCAATTATTTTAGTAAATATAAACTGCTAAATATCTTTTCTCATCAGTAGTATATAGCAGTCTTGTGACTTCTATCACTGTCTGGTTCAGGGGTGGACTGACCATTAGGGCACTCAGGCACTGCCCGAGGGCCCTTGGCCAGTAGGTGGCCCCACGAGAGGCTCTTGGTACTTCAGTCCCAAGGAATCTGTGCTGATCCAGGTGCCCAGTGCCGAAACAAGTTCCAGCACTGAGCTCTGGTAACTAGCCCAGCAGGGGCACGCTAGCGTGGGCACTCAGGACACCTTCCCCAAATCTGTTGCATGGTGCCCGGGCCCCCCACGCAGCGATCGTCCCTCTGTAGCAGCCGACACCAGCATCTCTCCCCATTGAGCCAGCATATTACACAGAGGATCCTCCTGCTCGGCTCCGATGCATACAGACAGGAAGAGGAGCCGGGAGGAGAGAGAGACATTCACTGCAAGAGCCGCGCTGTACATCTGAGGTTTGTGAATAGTTTTGTTGATAGGGTTGGGGGGCACAGTAACAAGGAGGGGGGCAGGATGCACACACAGAGAAGTGTTGGGAGGGCTTTTGGAGGGGAGAGGAATTGTGCTAGTAGGGGGGTGGTGTAGGGTAATTTCACATCCAACTCCCCCTACTAACACAATTCCTCTCCCCAGTACATATCCTCTTCCCCCCCAAATCAAAGAGACACTGCTTGCCACTCATCCCAGGACCCCCCCCCCCCTCTGCTGCTACCCCAGGACCCCTCTCTGCTGCCATCCTAGGACCCCTCTCTGCTGCCATCCCAGCACCTATCTGTGCTGCCACCCCAGGACCCCTGTCTGCTGCCAGGACCCCTCTCTGCTGGAATCCCAGGACCCCTCTCTGCTGCCATCCCAGGACCATTCTCTGCTACCAGGACCCCTCTCTGCTGCCATCCCAGGGCCCCCTCTCTGCTCTCATACCAGGGCCCCCTCTCTGCTGCCATCCCAGGATCTCTCTCCGCTCTCAACCCAGGGCCCCTTCTTTGCCGCCATCCCAGGCCCCTTCTCTGCTACCTTCCCAGGACCCCACTCATCCCAGGACCCCTCTCTGCTGCCATCCCAGACCCCCCTCTCTGCTCTCATCCCAGGACCCCCTCTCTGTCCTCATCTCGGGACCCCTCTCTGCTCTCATCCCGGGACCCCCTCTCTGTCCTTATCCCAGGACCCCTCTCTGTCCTCATCCCGGGACCCCTCTCTGCTCTTATCCCAGGTGCCCCTCTCTGTCCTCATCCCAGGGCCCCCTCTCTGTCCTTATCTTAGGGGTCCATCTCTGTCCTCATCCCAGGTGTCTCCTAAACACCAACTGTGATAGGGGGCTCAGGACAGTAAGGGCTTGTTTACATTCAGAGTTTGGGGGTGGTAAAACCTCATAGTTGAGCCCTGTTTTTACTCACCCCTAACCACACCCCCTTTAACTGCAGTGGCCAGGTGTGTACACATGTTGCAGCAGCAGCAGAATTATACAACCTGTCACGCTTGGCAGGTGTAGTGCCTGCCAAGCGTAACCTATTCAAGTGAATAGGGCTGCTCTGCAAAGGCCATGCAACCTTGTGTAAAGCGAAAAAAGGGTTAAAGCAGGCAGTGAGGAGGTGTTGTATTGCCTCATCTGCTTTAACCCCTTGGATCCCACACTAGCATGCTGCAGCTGCATGCATTGCACATAGTTTGCAGGGTGTTTGCAGAGTGGGACTCATTCACTTGAATGGGTTGCAATCGCCCACCAAAAGCAACAGGGGTTTAATTCCTGCTGCAGCAAGTGCACATCCACAGCTGCTGTCACTGCAGCTAAAGGGGTAGGGGCAAACATATGTAATATGGGCGCAGTGCAATAAGTAGGTGGTGTTTTGTGTGACTTGAGTGTGGACAGGGACACAAGGGGGCCCCATGCTCTCCTATTGCCCGGGGGCCCCATGGGTTTTCAGTCCGCCCCTGGTCAGGTTAAAGCTTGTTGGGGGAGTTTTCTCCCATGAATATCCTATAAGGATGCAGGACCCCTGACCCTCTGTCTGGACAGTGCTGATTGGTCCTGTGCTGATCACATGCACTCTCCCAAGAAAAAAAAACAACTCTCTAGCAATACACACCAAACTGAGCATGTGCAGACTGACTCCACTAACTCTGTCTTATCCGGACATGTTATGGAGACAATGCAACAAGGAGAGGATCTGTGCATACAAGGTCAAACAGCCTTTTTACACAATGCAGAGGATTAACCCATTACGTTCCACAATGAGTATAACAAGCATGTTTTACTGCATATACAGACTACTTTTACTGTTTTGGTTTTAGTAACACTTTAAATCTGAACAACAGCAACTATAAAGATTCAAATTAAGCAGTTTTGTATTCATTAACCTCTACAGATCTGTGCTATAGCCGAAAGACGGCTACAGCGCGGACCTGAATTGCTGAGTGGACATCCATGGACGTCCCTTTGCACGCTCCCCGCGTGCACTCACAGCCGGCGGTGGCGCACTCTCGCAGCCACCACACACTGTGTGGGCGTGTCCGCGGTTTGGGCGGACTCGATGTCTGCTGGAGACCCGCAATCGCCTAATAGAATGGCAGAACGGGGAACTGCCAATGTAAACACGGCGGTACTCCGTTCTGTGAGGAAGGACATAACAGATCTACTGATCCCTGTGATCTGGATCAATGAGATCTGTTATGTCTCTGCCAGCCCAGCCCCCACACAGTTAGAACACATACACGGATTGCCCCCTTAGTGTTAACCCCTTCCCTGCCAGTGACATTTATACAGTAATCAGTGGATATTTAAATTTCTGATCGCTGTATAAATGTCAGCGGTCCCAAAAAAGTGTAAAAAATGTCCGACATGGCCGCTGCAATGTCGCAGTCCCAATAAAAATCGCAGATCGCCGCCATTACTAGTAAAAAAAAAAATAATAATAAAAATGGCATAAATTAATTCTCATGGTTTGTAGACGCGATAACTTTTGCGCAAACCGATCAACATACGCCGATTGCATTTTTTTTTACCAAAAGTATGTAGAAGAATATATATCGGCCAAAGCTGATGAATCATTTTTTATTTTTTTTTTTTTGGATATTTATTATAGCACAAAGTAAAAACTATTGTTCTTTTTTCAAAATCATCTCTCTTTGTTTGTTTATAGCGCAAAAAATAAAAACCGCAGAGGTGATCAAATACCACCAAAAGAAAGCTCTATTTGTGGGAAAAAAAGTATAAAAATCTTATTTGGGTACAGCCTCGCACGAAGGTGCAATTGTAAGTCAGAATGCGACAGTGCTGAAAGCTGAAAATTGGTCTGGGCAGGAGGGGGGTTTAAGTGCCCAGTAAGAAAGTGGTTAATAAATCATTAAAAGTAAACGCAAACAATGTAATTGAATTTGACTTAGTATCAGCCTCTTGCAGTCCCTGTACAGCAGAGCTTAGAGTAGGGTGAAAAGAAGCAGCACTGTGGCCAATCTCTTTATGTGTTTACAAGGAGCATGCTGATAGGAAGAGAAAGCAATGACAGAGAAATTAGATTATCAGTCTGCTGCTAGTACTTTGCTGTCTAGTTACAGGTTGGGTGCAGGGAGGAGACCTGTATGAATTCATTAACGGTAATTGAGAGCCACCTGCCCTGATAGACAAAGCTGTGAAAATCTCAGAACTGGATGGACAGAAATCATTTGGCAGAACAAATATAATATGAATTATATAAGTGTATGTAACTGTTTGTCATGGAGTTCAACTTAAAGTAAGACACAGCCAGGCAACTAGCATTTATGAAAAAAGGCAGCCCCTATATTTCTTTCATGATAGAGTCACTTTAAACGTGGAAGTTTTATTAGGCTGATTCAGAAACAATATTCCCTCAAGTAGCTAATCCGCAAATCTCTGTATTTTAACCACTTAACCTCCAGAAGACTTACCCCCTTCATGACCAGGTCATTTTTTGCGATCTGGCACTGCGTTACTTTAACTGACAATTGCACAGTTGTGCAACATTGTACCCAAATAAAATTGATGTCTTTTTCCCACAAATAGAGCTTTCTTTTGGTGGTATTTGATTACCTCTGCGGTTTTTATTTTTGTAATTTTTTACGTAAACAAAAAAAGAAACAAAAAAAAACAATATTTTTTTACTTTCTGCAATAAAACATACCCTATAAAAAAATGGGAAAAAATCGAATTTCTTCATACATTTAGGTGTATTCTGCCACATATTTTTAGTAAAAAAAAATCCAAATTAGCGTATATTGATTAGTTTGCCCAAAAGATACTGGGGTTGATTTACTAAAACTGGAGAGTGCAAAATCTGGTGCAGCTCTGCATAGAAACCAATCAGCTTCCAGGTTTTATTGTCAAAGCTTAACAAGCTGAAGTTAGAAGTTGATTGGCTACAATGCAGAGCTGCACCAGATTTTGCACTCTCTAGTTTTAGTAAACCAACCCTATAGTGTCTCCAAAATATGGGATATTTTTATTCATTTATTTATTTTTTTACTAGTAATGGCGGCGTTTAGCGACTTATATCGGGACTGCGACATTGCGGTGGACATTCGGACACTAACTGACACTTTCACACTTTTTAGGGACCAGGAACACTAATACAGTGATCAGTGCTAAAAATATGAACTGTTATTGTACTAATGACACTGGCTGGGAAGGGGTTAACATCAGGGGCAATCAAAGTGTTAACTGTGTGCCTAGTCTGTGTTTTAGTGCAGTGTGAGGGGTGCTTTTACTATGGGAAGACATGGATCCTAGTCCCTGCTTTGCAGAGACACGGGATTCATGCCTTCCCTCCCGTCAGAACGGCGATCTACCTTGTTTACATAGGCAGACCGCTGTTCTGTCTCTCTACAGTATGATCGGTGGGTGCCGGCAGGGCATCGAGTCTGCGGTACCCGCTAATTAGTTCCCGCTGTGTGTAATCACAGCAGGAGCGAGTCGGCGGCGGCGCACATTAGCGTCTACTACCCGGAAGTGCAGGACAACGTATATACGTAATCCTGCACACAGCTGCCGCCCTGTAGCAGTAACTGCTATAGGGCGGTAAGCAAGTTATCATTGCAACAACAAAAATTATAAGAGAAATCTTGTAAAAATGTGAAAGTCATATAAAAAAATATGGTAAACAGCACACTAACTAAAAATATGTGCTGACTGAAATTCACTGTACTGTGCAGAGCATTTGCATAGGCTTAAAGTGTTATACCCAGTCCCCCCCCCCAGTGCACACAGCTTCTAAATCTTCTTTTTATATCAGAATACTGTTGCTATATACCTGTTTTCATCTGTATCCACAGTGTTCATATAGGAGGAGATTTCACTCTCTGATGATGTAACTTCCTTTGCATCAGTGACCCTTCACCCACATTCCGGCCAGAGCTGATTGGTGCTTTGCCAATGACATGCTCAGTTCACAAATAAACAATCACTGCCTCTAGAAATGCACTGCAGTCTGTGTCCAAGTGAAACAGTAAGATCGAACAGAGCATGTGCAACCTTTCCACACTGCCTGCATGTATTATAGTATAGTATAGTCACATATAGTAGACAGGGCAAGAAGGAAGTATCTGGCCATGGGAGATCAAACAGTCTTTTTACACAATACAGAGGATTAACCCCTTAAGTTACACAGTGAGTATAGCAAGCATGCTATTCTGCATACAGTCCCTGACAAAAGTCTTGTCGCTTGTGTACAAATTGACCTGAAGTGCCGCTGAAATATATTTCTAATCAAGATTTTTTTACA
This sequence comes from Glandirana rugosa, assembly GCA_018402905.1. Classification (NCBI taxonomy): domain Eukaryota; kingdom Metazoa; phylum Chordata; class Amphibia; order Anura; family Ranidae; genus Glandirana; species Glandirana rugosa. The sequence continues at coordinate 1,127,014 of BLSH010480231.1, forward strand.
AGAAATGGCTCATTTTAATCCCAACAGCTTTTGTAATAATGTTTCAGTGCAAAACGAAACTGTCAAAAAGTATTCTAATATTCACAGCTTGGTAAAGCCCATAGAGTCAATTTTTGCAAAGACATAAGTGTTGTCGCCTTGTCATATGAGCTTCACCTGTGACTAATAATGGATCAATTAGGTCTCAGGTGAGTATAAAAACAACCCCAGTACAGTAGACCTTCACATCAACTGCAACTAGACCTCTGCAAACATGCCTAAGAGTCACCCTGAGACTAAAGTTTTGATTATCAAGAGGCTGAAGACCAAATCCACTGCTGATGTGGCAGACACCTTCAATGTGTCTCAGCGTCAAGTACAGAGGATAAAAAAAAGATTTGAAGAGACTGGAGATGTTTTTGACAAGCCCAGGTCCGGCAGACCCCGCAAGACAACCGCTCGAATTTGTTGGCTCGAAAATTCAAGGCCAGCCCATTTACACTGCAGCAGAGCTCCACGAGACCTGGTCACCTGAAGTCCCTGTGTCAACCAGAACAGTTTGTCGGATTCTGTCTCGAAATGGCCTCCATGGTCGAATCAGTGCCCATAAGCCAGCACTAAACAAAGGACAATTGAAAAACCGTGTGGCATTTGCCAGGGCCCACATCCTGCTAAAAGGATGGACGCTGGAAAAGTGGCAGAAGGTGGATTTTTCAGATGAATCTTCTGTTGAATTACACCACAGTCGCCGCAAATATTGCAGGAGACCCACTAAGAGCCTAGGTACGCCCGAGGTCATCCAGAGGACGTTATAAACGCCGCTGACACCACATTAAGTTGTCTTCTAAGTAGACTTTTTAGGTGGAAGACGGTGAAAAGGTCGCAGGTAGGAAAATCGTCCTACACCCGGGACCGTTTACGGTGTGCCAAAAAGTTAACAGGAAACAAATCACGACCGAATACCCGTGACTAAGCTGGTACCTCCGGTAAAGCTCTGTCTTAGGCTGTTTGACAAGACCAACTGTGTCCCTGAAGTCCACTGGTCCAGAGCACCTCGAGACGACGTCACATTTACCCGACCGGAACTTAAAAGCTCGGTTGTTTAAGCTCGCCAACAGA
>BLSH010480231.1:1135100-1160192 GCA_018402905.1 Glandirana rugosa
ATCTTGATCCTCTACTAAAATCTTGTTATTAGACAGGGGAGAGGTTCCTGCTGGTGCTGTAAGGGACAGATTATTGTTCTAAAATCATCTCCTAGTTCTAAAGGGAGAGGTTCCTGCTGGTGCTGTAAGGGACAGATTATTGTTCTATAATCATCTCCTAGTTCTATAGGGAGAGGTTCCTGCTGCTCCTGTAAGGGACAAATGATTGTTCTATAATCATCTCCTAGTTCTATAGGGAGAGGTTCCTGCTGGTGCTGTAAGGGACAGATTATTGTTCTAAAATCATCTCCTAGTTCTAAAGGGAGAAATTCCTGCTGGTGCTGTAAGGGACAGATTATTGTTCTATAATCATCTCCTAGTTCTAAAGTCCTCCTCCACCACCGCCACTTCCACCTACACTGCCATGGTCACGGCCTAGTCAACCTCTAGGCTCCTACTCCACATCCACCCCCCCTTCCCATTTTTCTTTTTTTTATTTGATTTTAAGTTTTTTTCCCTATCCCCATTTTTTTGTAGGGCACTTGTCCTACCCTTACCCCCATTTTACTTCCTTTTGCAGCCCTCTAGCACTTGCCAGGACTTTTTTACAGCCATTTTTGTGCCAAAAAGTTCAGGTCCCCATTGACTTCAATGGGGTTCGGGGTCCGGGGTCAAGTTCGGGTCAAGTTCAGTACCGAACCCAAACTTTTTCGCGAAGTTCGGCCGAACCCGAACATCCAGGTGTCTGCATAACTCTACTTATTGATTGACTTTTAAATTGTTGCTTTAAAAGGATGCAAGTAATTCATATAACTCAGGACCGCTTACAGCTTTTAATATTCAACTTCTAATACAATTCTCCAACACCAATCTTAGTAGGTTGCTGGATTTTTACACTGTATGTTAAAATACAAATACAAATATGCTTTTTGTACAAGTTTGTGCATACGTTATATTCATAAATTGAGGAATTGATAATTTTGAGACCTAGTGCATTGTTCAGTAAAACACAAATTCAGACCAGCCAAAATTCTTTCTCTGCTGTCCAGAACAGTTTCCTCTCTTACTGGTCCTGGCACACTAGTCACAACATCGGGGCCTTGATTACACGGTACTCTAGCTGAATAATTCAACACTGAATTTACTGCTCGGTGCCTGCATGGTCTGAAATCAAGGAGTAGTTATTTGAAGGTATTTTCATGCTTGTTAAGCATATGTTATTTGTTTGACATCTGTAGCCAGGCCACACGTCAGTTGTTTGATGTTGTGGATGAATGTGAGGCTTTAGAGGGCTAAATGAGAAATGACACATATTTATGCATTCTGTCAGCACAAACACATTATTATGTTGGCATTTTACACCCAGGGGAGCATCAAACAGGTGGGCTGGCATTTTCACCTGGAACCCCACAGTCTGTTTGGGCCACATAAACTGAATTTCACATTTTGATGTTCTAAGCAGCCGTCACAGGCACAGCTAAGAAAGACCTGTTGTTTAATTTACCTCACAGCTACAACTGATGGCTGCACAGTGACAGAGATGGAAATAACCACCCAACAGAGGGTCTAAACCCTCATTATTCTATCCACAACTAAGAAAAAAATGTGGCTTTCCTCACTTTTTAATGCTGATGAGTAAAGGTTCAAAAGCTGAGATATCATGACCCATAAGAATATAGGAATTCTGGAATACAGAGATCTAGCAAGCTACCAAGTTGCAGAAGGTGAAAATTAGAACTTTGGTGGGTTTTAGTGTTTGACTGTAGTGAGGCATCAAATCATATCAACTGTTTTGTTAGCTCTTAATCTGAGTTTATATAGGAGTTATGGTGCCCTTAGATCTATGAAGGAACTCAGATATTTAGATATGATGCAAATGCCTTCAGATACTCCTGTGTGAGAGGGAAGAGTAGCTGGATGTACCACCTTGTCTTTAGGGGAGATCAGTAAAGATCAGAGAAGGTTTTCTAGCCTAAAGTGCTCAGATAGCAAACTTGATCTATAAATGTGACATTATCACCCAGATTGGCCATGAATGGCCAGATAGAGAGACTGGTTACCCATACTTCTTCAGACTTGTGAGCTGAACAGTTAAAACGTTTCTACAGATGTTAATGTGTATAGGCTGACAGCCCAACTCAGCAACCCATTTTTTAAATGTTTCATATAAGACTTTGACTGGAGAAAAAAATGAAAATGTCTCATGTATGTAGATTATGTATACCTTTGTAATGCTACATGTGCATTGCTGTGCATTTTTCTATCTTTTTTTCTCTACTTATGTTTCTTCCTTTCCTCTTTCTAATTTATTTCAGGATATTCTCAGGAGGAGTTTTGAAATATTATGGAAAAGGCCTGGTCCAGAGATGGGCAGCCCTAAAGAGCCTCAAAGATTACAGTTGTCGAGACCTGATGGTGCCAGTGAAAATGTTCCTCTGCGTTCTCCTATATCTTCAAGGATCTGGCAGGCCGAAGATCCTTCACATAATTCAGGGTTTGATGGCGAGGATCTCTGCATGAGAAATTTCTGTGTCAGCGTACATGGAGACCATGAATTTCCAGAAGGCAGCTTCAGCTTTGACACAGATGCAGGTAGCACCTTAGAGGTGCATAGAGACTTTTCTGTAGATGCTGAAATCACATATTCTTTTCATGAAGGCAGGGAAGAGCAGACTTCATCAAGACAAGTAGACTTAAACAAGTCTGATAGCAATGTACTAGAGACATCTATACAGAACCCAAGTATTACTCCTGTGTCACGTGTAATGGGAACAGCTGGAAAAGATGTCTGCTACTCTGAAAATATTAAAGATTACAAAGGGCAAGCTATAAATGATCCCATTGTGACAGAAGCAAGACATTCTTTAGAAACAAACACAGATATTGTTCCTGGGGATTGTAGAACTCAAGGAGATACATTAGCAAAGATTTCCCTACAAAACGATAAGAAAGAAACAGTTGAAGAATCAGAATTGGGGAAAGTCATAAACATTACTGCTAAGGAACAAAAAAAAGAAACCCAAGTAGAAGGGTCAATGGAATATAGGGAGTTTTCTAATGGAGAACTGAGTGGAAAAACACAAATATCTGGTGCAATGCTGTCAAACAGACAGGATGATACACAAGAAAAACAGTACAGATCTATTGCTGTTAGCCCAATTGTTCCACCTGATGGACAATCATCTTTCAATTTTCATACAATTGCTCCACGACCAAGTGGTGAAAATACACATGAAGTAAGGACTGATGATAAGGTGACTGGCAAAAAAGAGGATCTACCAAAAACATATTCCTTTGAGCTCACCCCTCCTACTGATGATGGTGGAACAGAGACAAGGTATAGGTCTGTAGCTGTAAGCCCTATTATTCCACCAGGTGACTCGTCATCTTTCTCATTTCAGACAGATCATGGTGCACAACCTCAAAAAGATCCAAAGGCATCTGCTACAATGCAAAGAACAGATGCTGGAAAAACTGATACCCTTCAAAGAATTTGTTCACCAGAACAAATCAATCACAGTGCTTTTGGAGTGGAATATAAATCAGTAGCTGTGAGTCCCATTATTATACAGGAGGGATCATCATTTACATTTCATCCATTAAGAACTGATTGTGGTAGCACAGTGGGAGGACAAGTGACAAATAAAACATGCTCTATTGAACTGGATCCTCCCAGTCAGGATGTTGGGACTCAAGCCAGAGCAGAGTGTGTGTCAGCTGCAGTAAGCCCAATTATCCCACCAGGTGATACTTCCTCATTTGTATTTCAATCATTACAACAAATTGGAGACAGAATAACAGACAAGCAAGCCACTTGTGCAAAATGTGCACACAATGATGATGCAAGCGCCCAGGCTGGCACTAGAGTGCAATGTGTATCGGTGGCTGTCAGTCCAATTGTGCTTCCAGGTGGACCATCCTCTTTCACTTTCTCAACAGAAAAGACAGCTCTTTCACCAGAGCGCAAAAAAGATGAGAAGACAAAAGATGCAGATAATGTCCCAAAAACATATTCGTTTGAGCTCCTGCCTCCAGATGAAGCTACCAGAACTACACCAAGAGTAGAATATAGATCCATAGCAGTGAGCCCAATAATACCACCTGATGAAGTTTCTTTTACTTTTCAAAATAAAGAAGAAACTTTTACATCCAAAGGAAATGAAAAAAAAGAAGAGTCAGGTTGTGTGGATGTGCTACCTAAAACATATTCATTTGAAATAACGCCCCCTGATGATGATCCAGGCACACAAGCTGAACACAAAGTGGAGTGTGTGTCTGTGGCAGTCAGTCCTTTTGTTTTTTTGCAGGAGACTTCATCATTTCCCTTTCAGGAAGAACAAAGGTCCAAGCAACATGACCAGCCCCAAAAGCAAGGTGCTTGCAATACTAGTGAACTTCCAAAGACATCATTAGTGACAAAACCACAATACCATGATGTAGGAACTCAAGCTGATATTACAGTACAGAGTTCATCAATAGCTATAAGTCCAATGATTCCACTGGATGGATCAAGTTCATTTGTATTCCAAACGGAAGGGGTAAACCAAGCCTCATCATTGCAAATGCAGCATTTAGAAAAGCCGGCTATGAAAGATGCTGAGATGCAAGTGTCTTTTCCAGTAGAAACCAGATCAATTGCAACTGACCCCATGACACCAAGAGGAAAATCACCGAGAGCTTCTTATCCCGAAGTTCATGTGAAAGAAGTCAAATCAGGTCCCCCAGAGCCAGTGCGGGAAGTCAGCTGGGATGAAAAAGGGATGACCTGGGAAGTATATGGAGCTTCAATGGAAGTTGAGGTTTTAGGCATGGCTATACAGAAGCATTTGGAAAAACAGATTGAGGAACATGGGAAGCGAGAGAAGGTGATGACACCTCAAAATACTCGAGCTAGTTCTGTTAGAGGTGCCGTGGTAAAGAATGAAAGCAAACGGCAACCTGGTGCTTTCCGCAGCTTTTTTCACAGGCGGTCCCGTTGCTGCTCTCGTGCTGCCCCTGCTGTTGATTAAAATAGTAAGAGTTAAGCCATTTTAAGCCTTTTTAACAAGCGTACAGATGATGATTGACAAACAGAAGTTAATGAATAGCTCACATGGAGGTCAAAACATACTGTACTGAAATGATTTAGATGAAGGAACAGTTGTTTCAGAAATCAGTAACAGGCTTAAGAATGCTACAATCCATTGTGAAGATTGTTGAAGCTACATAAGGAATGGGGTTGGATGATTAGAGAAATTGGAATGTACAACATGTTACAGGATGTGCTTTTATTTTCAGCACTTTTTACTATTATGATTACAGTATGTTGCGCACATTAAATAAATGATTCTCTACACTTGGTGAACATGACACATGTTCAGATTTACTACGTACCTTTTTTAAATAATTTCCAGGTCAATCTGTCATTTTATCTCTTCAAAAAAGGTGATCATATATCTTGTTTAATGGTGATAATTCACCATCTGACAATAAGCCAGTGCAATCGAATATTTTCGTATTTGGTATTGATTCCTTATTTCATTACAGTGTGATGTGGGGGGGAAATATGACAGTACATACTATTTGGTCTATAAATCAGTATTCATTATTTTGGCATCCAGATGCTTATTATCCTAACACCCATCTTGCTGTAGTAAAAGCACCAAAAGTTCTCCATTTCACAGTTACAATATCATTTCTACATCACATGATAATTACAATGCGTGTGGCGTTTGTGTGTATGGTAGGTGTTTTAAGGGCAAGGAGATGACAGGAGGCTGCGGCCTCCGATTTTACAGTTACCTCTAGCTATAGCACTGGCAGGTGCACCGGTGAGTCACAAAAACTTAACGAAAGCTCAGTTATGGAAATAGATTATGAAATGCCTTTCATTAAATGTCAGATCAAAGTAGCTATACAATATTACACAAGCAGTTGTAGGTGTTTGTCTGATAGAAACCTTCCTACAAAGGATTATCCCATTGAATAGTCAAACTAACCAATGACTGGTGAATTTAAAAAACAGAGTGTTTTTTTCCATCTAACTGCAGATGTATTCTTTTTATGTTGGCTCATTAGTGAAAATATGGAAACTGTCCTCTTTCCGAAAATACCACTTCTGTGGTTGACCTGGTTCTCATACTTTCTCTGCTACATACCCAGAAGAAGCATGAAACAGAAGCAAAGTTGTTCTTGGTCATTGTCTCAGAGAGTACTGAAGCCAGTGAAGCAGCATGACAGTCAGGAAATTCGCATTTTCATAAAGATTGGTCAGCTAGGGCAGTCACCATATTTCTTACAATACAGTGTTTTTTTAAAAATAAGAACAAAGGCATTCCTTGACAGATGCTGCAGATGAGAACATTGTATCTCAGCTTAAAAGCTATTGACAAACAGCTGAGACAACCAGATGCAGTAGGGAGAATGTCTATATTCTTACCATTGATTGTCAAGGGATAACTTCCAAAAGGTTCAAGAGACAGCTTATCTGTAGACAAGAGAATGTGATTAACACAAGCTTGTATGAACTGCTGTGTAACTGTGCAATGCATGTTCAGTTATACATGGTAAATCTACCAGTGATTTTGTTCTGTCTCAAAATATCCTTAATATGAAATAATGGGTAAGTAAATTTGATAGGAATATGCTAATTTTACCTGTGTACTGCATTCTTTGTTGGTCTGTTTCTGATATGGCGGAAGGGTGGGGGCAAGGCCAGGGTCCAGTACAATGAGATGAAAAGGGGGTAAAGTTGTAAGGCTTATGAAGTTCTTCTCTCCTCTCCTTCCTTGTGCCTCTCCTTTTTTGGAAGTTCACTTTATTAGTCTTGTTTCTCCAGTTTCTCAGAAAATTGCTGTGATCTATCAACCTCCTGGACCGCTATCAAGCTTTCATGATGGCTTTTCTGCCTTGCTACCCTACTTTCCTCCTCAAAAATATCCACTAGCATTTTTGGTGACTTTAACATCCCTGTTATAAATGTTAACACTCTACCTATCTCTCAACTTCTCAGCATAACCTCTTCTTTTGATCTAGCAATGAACACACACTTCTATTCACTGATGATGATGATAGCAACACCCTTGACCTTGTATTCTTTCTCTGCACTTCTTGCAACCTCTTTAACACTAAATTTCCTCTCTCTGATCATGACCTTAACCCTTTCACACTCTACCTGTCTTCAACCCCTCCAAACAGCAAACAGTTACCCACAGAAACCTTTGCCAATTTATCTCCTCTTTATTCTGCAACAAACTACCTGTGAACAAAATCTCACCCCTGTCCTGCCCCAAACTGGCCACTTTACAACAGCTTGCTCTCAGACTCCCTAGAAACCAGGGACGTGCAGTCAGGGGTAGCAGGTGAGGCAGAGCTTAGCCTGCCATGAACATAAAAAAAAAATAAAAAAAGGATAAAGCTTCGAGGGTCATAGCTCAGTGCCCTGGGATCACAGAGAGCCCAAATGGGGGGGGGGGGGGGGGTTTGTAGGTAACCAAAGTCCCACCCCACCACTGGTCAAAAGTTGGGGCTCCTATCACCTATGGTTCCGGAGGTATGGTGCTCCTTATGCAGCCTGCCAGAAGCTGCATACAGCACAGCCAGTTTAAATACAAGCTGACACACACTGTTTGCAGCAGACTAAGAGGATGAGCTCACAGTGCCTCTGACTTCTTGAGCTCAATGGACAGGTTGGAGCCTTGGACCAATGGTAAAGCACCATTGTTCTAAGCTGTCCAATAAAAATGGCTCTCCTGTGACTAAAAGACAAATGCTTCTTTCCAGCCCAGCCCTCTTAACTACAAGGAAAAAACATGGGTTTATGGATACAGGGTTTACCCATAATCCCATGTTTTTCTCACACAGTTAAGATGAAGAATCTGCTGCTGCTGAAAAGGTACTTTTTTAATCAAGCTAAATAATATATTATTATGCTATATGTCATAACATAATAATTTATTATTTACAGTTGTGCTCATAAGTTCACATACCCTGGCAGAATTTATGATTTCTTGGCCATTTTTCAGAGAATATGAATGAGAACACAAAAAAATTTCTTTCACTCAAGGTTAATGTTTGGAAACTTCCCAAATGGCCTTGATCAAAAGTTTACATACCCCAGTTCTTAATACCGTGTATTGCCCCCTTTCACATCAATGACAGCTTGAAGACTTTTGTGGGATCTGTGGATGAGGCTCTTTATCTTCTCAGATGGTAAAGCTGCCCATTCCTCTTGGCAAAAAGCCTCCAGTTCCTGGAAATTCTTGGGCTGCCTTGCATGAACTGCACGTTTGAGATCTCCCCAGAGTGGCTCAATGATATTGAGGTCAAGAGAATGAGATGGCCACTCCAGAACCTTCACTTTATTCTGCTGTAGCCAATGACAGGTAGACTTGGCCTTGTGTTTTGGATCATTGTCATATTGGAATGTTCAAGTACGTCACATGCGCAGCTTCCTAGCTGGTGAATGCAAATGTTCCTCCAGTACTGCATTAATCTTGCCATCAATTTTGACCAAATTCCTGTGCCTTTGTAGATCACACATCCCCAAAAGATCAGCGATCCACCTCCGTGTTTCACAGGCCTTGTTGACTCCTCTCCAAATGTAGAGTTTATGGCTGTGGCCGAAAGACTCAATTTTGGTCTCATCACTCCAAATGACTTTGTGCCAGAAGGTTTGAGGCTGGTCTCTGTGCTGTTTGGCATATTGTAAGCAGGATACTCTGTGGCATTTGCGTAGTAATGGTTTTCTTCTGGTGACTCGACCATACAGCCCATCTTTCTTCAAGTGCCTCCTTATTGTGCGTCTTGAAACAGCTACACCACATATTTTCAGAGAGTCCTGAAGTTATTTGTGGGTTTTTCTTTGCATCCTGAATAATTTTCCTGGCAGTTGTGGCTGAGCACAACTGTATCTATTTACTGTGAAATTACTGGTTTGAAATTATGACTTCAAACTTCAGTAATTTGTCCATTTAGCCACCTGCCTGAGTACAGTTTTTGAAAATATAGTAAATTCCCTTAAAAACAATAATAATTATTTGTATATTATTACTTACTTATGGTAATTTGCTACCCAGGCCAATTCTGCCACTTCTCTGCTACATGTAAAAATCATAATTTTTTTGCTAGAAAATTACTTAGAACCCCCAAACATTATATACATTTTTTAGCAGACACCCTAGGGAATAAAATGATGGTTGTTGCATTTTTTTATGGCACATGGTATTTGTACAGCAATTTTTCAAACGCATTGTAAAAAAAAAAAAAAATGTCATGAATAAAAATTTAAAAAAACTAAAGTTAGCCGATTTTTTTGTATAATGTGAAAGATGATATTAGGCAGCGTAAATAGATACCTAACATGTCACGCTTTAAATTTGTGCACACTTGTGGAATGGTGCCAAATTTCAGTACTTATAAAACGCCATAGGTGACACTAAAAAATTTTACAGGTTACATGTTTACAGTTACAGAACAGATCTAGTGCTAGAATTATTTCTCTCGCACTAACGTTCGCGGCGTGGTTTGAACGCTGTTTACATATGCTAAAACAAGTCCTTATGCTGGTTAAATTAGTAAACTATGAGAACTAATAAAGGTGCTTTAACTGCTTCACCAGCCACTGACCTCACCGCACGTCCCTGCTGGAAATACTCCTTATCAACTCTTTCCTACCTTTAGCTCTCTATTTCGTCCCCCACTGTTTCCACCCACTAACTAACTCATTGCCCAGAAGATTGTCAATCATTTAAAATACAAGAAAAAAACAATTGATGATGAGATTTAAGCAGGCCATAGACCACGGGTTGCAGGAAAGAAATTCACATGATTCCCCCATTAGCACAGACAATGCTGAAAGGAGAATCCTGCCTGCCAAGCAATTGTCTGCTCCTGGGGGGTGGGCAGCAGCAGACAAGAGAAGCCATCCCCCCAGGGGGACGACAGTGATTATTGCTAGCGGCTTTAGCAGCCGCTAGTGATAACCGCAAGTGAATCCAGCAGGCTGGTTGTATCCAAGTTGATCGATCGATCAACTTGGTACATTCTGCCTGCCCACACATGGTTCGAATCGCGGGCGGTTCCTGCTAAACAGGCTAAGATTCAAACCATCTATAGCCAGCCTTACTCTGTCCAGAGCCCTCCACCCAATATTTCATGTCTACCACTTCATTTTATATATTTAATAACAACCTGCCCCCTGGACCCTGTTCCCTCACAACTACTACAGTCACCTTCTTACTCAATTCTGAGCAAATTCACATCTTAAATCTCCCCTTCTATAGTGGCATCTTCCCTAACCCTCTAAAATATGCACTGGTCATCTTTACTCTTAAAAAGCCCTCGCTGGACCCTACCAGTGTGAGCAACTTAAGACCCATATACTTGCTCCAAAAACATCTAGTCTACAACCACCTCAATGATAACAACCTTTTTGACCCCTTTCAGTCTGGCTTTTGCCAACAACACTCTATGGTAGCAGTCCTTCGAAAAATCACTAACTACTTACTGTCTGCTAAAATCAAGGGCTATTATTCCATACTCTAGGACAAAGATATCCCCCGTAGGACTATGTTAGCAGCAAGAGAAATCACACATTCATTATTGAAAAAGGGATTTAATATAAAATATAAAAAAGGACCATAAAACCAACATTGATCCTGGTTGGACCATCCTAAAGACCATACAACAATTGTGAATGTAGAGTCCATACAGACAGTTGGAAAGATTGGATTGTGTAACCACCACTGTTGTCCCGATGCGTTTCAAACCCTAACATAAAGATCTTCCTCAGGGGATAGTAGGTGGAGACAATCCTAGCCAGAAAGGCAACAAAAAAGGCATGTGAAAAACAGACCTTAGATTCAAAGACACAATGTAATATTGCTAATATGTCATGTTTTATACAAATAGCAAAAGTCAAAGAACTTAAGGCAATGGTCATAGAGGGTCTACCTGGGATGGTCACAGATGGCAGTGAAAGCAGCCCAGCCCTGACCCAGTTCCAAGATGGACCCCTGATCTGCGAAGAAGGGGGAGAAACCGAAGCAGCAGAAAGGAGAGGGAGGTAGGTAGCAGGTGGCTAGCAAATGCCAGCTCTTCAACAAATAGCATAGAAAAATACAGTATAAGCCTCAGAGGGATAGATGTGCATGTATATCTGGCTTTGCACCAGCAGGCGAAAAGGTGTATACAAATTAATAAAATGGCCATAAAAACATACCTTAATCCATACTCTTAGCGTTAGACCTTGCTGGATCTCCTCTAACCTATCTCACCACACCTTCAGTGTTACCTACAACTCTAACTCCTTTCCTCTTCCATAGGGGTCCTCCAAGGCTCTGTCCTCAGACCCTTCAATTCTTTATCTATACCTCGTTTTCTATCTACACCTCCACCCAAATCTATCTCTCTACTTTTTTGCTCACCCCATCAGTCTTCTTTTGCATCTCTAATTATCTAACTCAGTGTTTCTCAACATTTTTTAGTCAAGGCACCCTTTAGGATTGTGCACACTCTTGGGGCACACCAGTCTGAGGGCTGGTTCACACCGGGAGATGGGATGCACATGCATTTGCTAGATGCTTGGGGTGCCATTAAGAGTAAATGGTCTTGTGTGCATTTACAAAAGGCATCTCATTTGTGGGCAGTGTGGAAAGACACATTATTTCCCACGTTAGTGCACTGCACCTGGTGTAAACTAAATTTACTCCTACATTATTTATTCTTTGTGGGACTATAATATAACATTCACTCCCCCCCGATTCCCTCACACCCGTCCACTATCCAGGCTTTCATCCCAACACTCATACAGTCCAGTCTCACTGGCTTCTCTCTCCCCTTTCACCATGTTCCTCTCTCCTTTGCAGTTTGGTCCTGCTGCCTTATTTCACCCCTTCCACAGTCAAGTTAATCACCTTCATTTCCTCTTCTGCACAGTCCATTTAGCTACCTTACCATTCCTTCTTAGTCATCATTAGTTCCTGTTTTTTCTCCTTCCTCTGTTGTAAGAGGAAGGGGTGGGCTCACAGATGTAAACACTACATTGTTTACATCTGTGGTTCTTGTAATGGATCTCTTTATAACCAAGCACAGTGATCCCAATGTACAAAATGGATCTGTACACAGTGTCTGTGGCACAAGTCCTCTGAGGATGACAGTGCTTTATCAAATTCCAACCTGATCTGTATAGGTGCTCCAGTTTTCACGGGCACACTTTGGTTCACAGAGGCTAAAAGCTTTTGTCATTGCACAACTAACGAAACTGGAAAATGTAATGTAATTTCCACAGTGCAGTAGTCATCAAGTTCAGTTCATAATATATTTGTTTACAATTCATGCTTTACAATCCTGTGTTTTGGCACATACAACATATATATGCTAAACAATGTGTTACAATAAACTATATAGTTTAAGACAGCACCCACCTTTTACCATGCCCAGCAATCACTGCAGCCTAATGTACTTTCTTTAGTGTGCAGGAAACTGTCCCTATCATGAATTGGCCAGTTTGTTGCCAGTCCACTCCTGCTGTGATAATCAGTATCAAATAGTGATCACAGTAATGAATACTATGATAGAGACAGGACCCCTAACAAACTTTTTAATCCATAATGTGGATTTCTTGATATTAAGTGTTAAAACATAATTGGTATAGAAAACAAATCAAAACTGCTATATTTAAGGTAGAACTATAGGCAAAATGTTTTTCATTTTGGATAGAACAAGAGAGGATTATAATTCCTGCCAGATTTTTTTTTTTGTGCCATCTGTGTCCAATTGTGGAGAGTTGCCTTCCGCCAAACAGGAAGTTAGAGGAAATCCCTGCAAGTTAAGTGATTTCCTTGGGGAACCCCAGGTCACCAGAACTAGTATCCCCATTGGAATATTTCACCACTATTACTTTTCTGGGGACAACCCACAATTGGGATTTTGTTTTACTTTAACTTTCATTGATAAGGGTAAACAGGACAAATAGAAAGGATGAATCTCATTAATGGGGGCACAGACAGCAATAAGAATATAATCTAATCCATCTGCACTCCATCCAAAACAAAAAAAAAAGTTTTCCTTTAGTTGTACTTTAATGCCTGCAATCCGTATTGCTACACAATATGATTTAGTGACAATATCATAGAGGTACAACGTATGTTTTTTTTTTTGTTTTTTTTGCCATTTAAGATCACTAACAGGACCATAACATATAAAAGGCAAAAAAATGTATTTGCCCTGTGACCAGACTTATAAATAGCAGAACCTGGATTGGAGTGGTCATACATTTTGGAGCTCCTAGTTGCTAAATACTTACAAGTTTTTTTCACTATCAAACTATGCAATTGCCATGCTACTTAAGATATCCTTGCTTAGATTAAAAAAAACAAAGACAATATAATGTTATAACTTAAAACAATAAACCTTGCCATGGCATTTTAAAACCTTTGATACATATTTATCTTTGTGTTGCCCTGTCACCAATGCTGTCTGAGCCAATTCTGTACATCTGGAGAAGGTAAAGTGATACTAAACACACACTGTTTACAATGCCCCTTCTATTTCTGTATGTGGATGATGGTACTGTAATTATTTTAATACTTTTCTAAAAATGATATACAGTTGTCACGTGACCCAGATCTTTCCCAACCTGACGGTAGGAAAACATAAGCAGGAGAAGCGTTTAGTCCTCTGCTGCTGGTCACATGTTCAAAACAAACAAAAAAAAAAACAGTGTTTGGAATACAGAGTAAAAATAAATAAATAATATCAATAAGTGGGTTTAAATTGTCTTACAAATATATATTTGAAATCAAATCTTTATTATTTTTTGGTGAAATAACATGGTGTAGATGGATTTCTGCCAGTACAATCACAGGCTATGTTACGCCCCTCCAGCCTGTGTCTTAGAATAAGAGGGAGGTGAAGCCTCCATGAATCTACATGTAATATCCCACCCCCATTGTGTTTAATTGGTTAGTGGGCATGGAGGAGGGAGGGAGTGGGCTGTCATTTACCACTGTGTATATGCTCACAAGTGTGACTCTATAGTTACATGGGTTGCTCAGATGTGATAAGGAGGAAATGCTCAGCATAGAAACCCACTAAAAGCTGAGCATGTGCAGAGTTTCCACCACAGCTGCAAGATCCCTAGCTGAATTGGGGACATGAACAGAATGTGGAGATAGAGAGCAGCAGGATCAACCAGTTTGTTTGTTTTTTGCAGAAAACAAATCTCATAGTGACTGAGTGAGTATGAACAGCATGTAATACACCATTCATGTTTAGTGACACTTTAAGCACCTTAATTAGAGCAAGTTCCCTCTATAGAAGGGTAGAAGGTGTATTTATTGTCAACTGTTTTGTCCTTTGCAGCAGCACAGCCGTACAATCTGTAAATGCAGTATGGCCACCCCTGCAAATCAATATTACATATATACTGTATAGTATGTTTACACATTTTGCAGCAGTTAGTGGGTGTGTTTCAGTGTAAACACACATTTGGTCCACCAAATTTTGGAATATTTTATATATAAAAGCTGCCCATATCGTTTTTGAAAGCTAGAAGAATGAGCCGACACTCACTGGAAATCTTGAGAATTATCTTTTATTCCATCGTTCCATATATGACATGGTTACAGGTAGGACGCTGATGCGTTTCATCGACAAAAGAGCGCCTTGATCACAGCACTCTTCTGAGTGCTGGCTCATTCTTCTAGCTTTCATATGCTAATTCTGAAATGCTTGGAGGACGGTTTTGAGCCAGAGCACCTGCAAGGGTGAAGTGTAATTTCCTATGTTGGGCTTCGTTGTGCAGAGCGGTGTTTCCCTGTGTGTTTGCCCATATAGTTTTATTGTAAGAAAAGAGGAAGATAAGACAAGAAAAATATTTTCTTACAAGGTGGTAACAGATAGTTTTCGACCATGCAGCCACGGCATGTGTTCTAAACAAATAGAAGTAGACAAATAGAAGTAATGACTATCAGCCTGAAGTTCTGACTTTCAGAAATAAACTTCAGTTGTGTCAGGCTTAATATATGCATAGTTAAACAAATAGATGAAAATAGAACAGACTGCCTTCACGGAGAAGAAACACAGTGCACTGTACTGTGTTTGAACTTGCTAATGCTTATGTATATCATCCGACAGGATGCAATTCTATTTTTACCTCTCTTCTATCACATTCCATAAACAACAACTCATGCAAAGCATCATATAACTGCAATTGAACATACCCTGCCCAAACCTCATATGCAATGGAATTCTAAAGCAAACATACGTACATCTTTTTTTAGTTTGTGCTTAATGTACAAACTACTGCAAACTACTGCACTAAATAGTCATCTTGCCATATAAAAACAGGAATTGTAAATTGAAAATACAGTAGAATGTTAAGTTAGGGCATTTTAAGTATATATGGTACTTCGGCATGTGAGCACCAAGTGTGTCCATAAAGGGAGTATAGAAAATGCCCGCTTGAGCAATGGTGACAGTGGACCCTTTGTCAGACCTCCTGTTCAGTCCTGTTCATTTAGGTCCTCTGCAGAATTCCAGCCTCAGAACAACACATATCACTGTTCAGGGGCACACTATGAGATGAATAAATAATAGGGATATTACAGAGCAGTATGCAACGGTCATCTCTAATATCAGAAAGCATTACAAGAAGGTGAATAGCAGGATATATCACAGAACAAAATGGTTAAATGCTCTTAGAATAACTTACTGTATAGGCATAGGAACATGTACTTAGTGTAGCTAAAGTGAAAACCAGCCAGGAAGCACCTTCGAAAAGGTAATACCCATTTTTGTGGCGACCATTAAAAAAGAGCCAACATTTTTTCCTGCAAATGGGCCCTATACATTCAGTGTTTACTGCTTGTTGTGGGTTAAGAGGCAGTGTAGCTTTTTTAGTTTCGTAAAGTGTGTAATTGTATTTTTTTATACTACCTCCGTAAATGTTGCTTTGTGTAGAAAGGAGTGATAGGAAGCTTTCTAAAATGCAGGAATAAGATACAGAAGTTCTCAGAGGACTTCGGTGGAGGCTGGTGGCACCATGGCCATCTAGTTTCCTAGGGCCAAGAACCGCTACTTACACCCCCACACCCCTTTCCCAGACACACACTGTTTAAAAGGAAGTATCCTTCCATACATTCCTGAAGGAAAGTGGGGACACATACAGGAAGACCAAATTCCAAACATACACTGTTTTAAAGGAAGAATCCTCCTATAAATTCTTGATGGAAAGTGGGGACACATCTTGGAAGGCCAAATTCCAAACACACTGTTTTAAAGAAAGTGTCCTCTCAGACATTCTCGAAGGAAGTTGGGGACACATTTTGGGAGACCAAATTCCAAACACACCCACTGTTTTAAAAGAAGTATCCTCCCAGACATTCTTAAAGGAATGTGGGGACACATTTTAGGAGACAAAATTTCATACACTGAGACTTTATTTTATGTCATATGAAATAATATCTGATAGTTTGAGCAGTTCTTACCTGACTATATGATGTGCTTTCCGCTTTGTTTTGGATATAAATTATAAGGTGATAACTGTAAATTTAAAACATGACAATTCATCAAGAAAATCCATTAAATGCTTTGCATGGTTTCTTGCAAATGTTTTACTGACTTGTTGAGCTATTGATGTCAATAAGTGATATTTCTAATATTAGACATGTAGCAAGCTATGTGAATTTTATGACTGTACACACTGTGTACACACAATGTTCAAAATTTTAACACAATAAACTGAGTTCCACAAAAATAAAATATAATGCTGTTATCTGAAGCCTAAATATCCAATCTGATGTTGAAAATCATTTATGGAAAGGAGAATAAATGTGTCAGTAGTTAAACTAAAACGGCACATGTTAAGATTTTCTAAGAAAGTACATGATGCTTCCACAATAAGATGATTGCTACAACGGTCCAATAACAGTCATTGAAATTTTCAAAAGTTTGGTCTTTTCTGTCAGTTTCCATAGAACTTCAAATTGCAACATTTTGCCTATATCAGTATTGAAATGTAAGCACATTAGCTATCCCCTAGTTGTACAAATGTTTTGTGTATCCGTTTCTAGAAAGTAGACACCTTAGCCCATTGCACCTTAAAAATGTTTTCCATCTTTGATAAAACCACTATTTAGCTTACTTAATAGGGTGTAATAATATCATTTTGAGCGGCTACTTGAGCTTTTATACTTTACATCATTTTTAATTTTTTGAATCTGAGTTGTACTTCTGAAAGAATAGGCAAAGTTTAAAGGGTGTTGTGGGGCTTTGATTTAGAGAGCGTTAATGGCACAGCAGCTGAAGACCATAAGGCCCATATAGAGAAAGCAACTTTAACATCATAATTGTTAAACAGATTGTGCATTGCCTGCCAGAGTGCCTGAAGAGCAGGTAAAGCTGCAACCAATATTATTTTAGGTAATAACAAGTGTTTGTGTGAATAGTGTACAAAGAGATTTATACTTAATTGCTCACAGCCATTTTTGCTGGAAAGTTGTTTGGAAAATAAAACTGACAAAACTGTGAAGATCACTTTTAGCATTACTTTTGCAATGAGGCTAGGTCGATGAAGCTGATTATCTCAGGAACCTAGAGGACTTAACAGCATAGTGAAAGACTGGATCACAAAGCCAGTTTTTTTAAGTGGGATGAACCCAAGTCTTTTGGGGGGAAGCTTTGTTGTAAATACAGATCAAACACAAAATTGACTAAGCTCAACTTCAACTAAGGGCAATCACTCCTATCCAATTTTTTATATTCTACTTGTTAAGGTGAAAGAAAGGCTGCCTGTACAAAATACATTGGTTGGAACTAGGGGTCAAAGTGAAACATTGTTTCTTATGATGCCCCTGTCCTGTCATCACACAAGGTCCAGTTATTAGGAAATTTGTCATTTTAGACTTGATATGACAATGAATAAGTAAGGGCACAAAGGGCCCAAGACTAATACTTATTCGCTAAGCAATTGAACAGTCAAGATGGTTGATTACAATGTGTGTTGTCCTCACACAATCTGGATTTGGCAGGACTTGTTAATAGATCTGATGGTCCACTCTTCACTTGCATAGTGAAGTTAAATTTTGCATTACATTAAATTCAGTTGATAGTATTTGAGACTATATTATATGATTGTTGAGATAGACAGACATGATGTGATGTTTTATGTAAATAACCAAGACCACCAGAGTGAAGATCATAGACAGAATTGCAAATGAAATAAAACAATACCTCAGACCTTGGACTTTGAGAGTGTATCACCCTTGTACATAGCTGTAACATTAACAGACTTAATACTACTGGCCTGTGCTCCTAATGTATCCTACATCTTTGCATGCATACCTTATTTGCCTACAGGCTTATATGTCTTAGGAGCATTGGCACTTTTTCACATGGGAGATGATAGACTGCATTTTATATGGTAGAATGTGAATAATAGAGACAGACAATCAGGAGTAAGGTCACCTCTGTAGTATACCTAAAGGTGATCAAACTCTAACGTGCCTCATTGTTTAATATAATCAGGTAATTCAATGCAAAACATCACAGATTTAGATCATAAGAAGTAAAGTGCCCTTAATTTTAATTGGAGGAGTAACCATCAACGCCTTGGCTACTAGCGATAGGGTTCTGCGTTGATGTTAAATGTAAGTTTTAGCTTTGTTGAATTTGAAGACTGTAAAAAGGAATCATTAATCACAACCTATAGCAACTGTTCATTTGAAATGAAACTTTTCCTTTATTCCTGAGCATAATAAGAAAACACTACCACTTAATGAGGTATTAAAGCACAATCTCAGTGGTTTTATCATTAAAGTATTGTATGATGGCTTTAATTCGGCAGAGTTTCTCTGTGTACTTTATATTGTAACATCATCTTGGTAATGTTGATTTCTCTCTTAAAGCAGACCTGTCTACAAAATAAGATTCCCTCCCTGGTATCCTGCTCACCCCATTCCATTCAAATTATAAAACATAGCAGAAGCAAAAAAAATTTTATTTTTCCTGCAGAAGATGCTCATCTGGTTTTCTTTAGTGGTTATTAAGGCATGGAAATTCTGCTGAAGGACATTATTAAAGTTCAGACTGTCTAGACCCTTTTCAGTAGAGAGATCATATGTATAGATGTTTAGGCATTTGGTCAAATGACTGGCCTCCATAGGATGCTGATGCAATGGTTTTGGAAGAAAAGTAAGTATTCAGTGCCTTCTGCTACCTCTAATGACTTAGTGAAGTGGGTTGGACAGGTTATCAGTGAAGAGGGTAGGGAAAGGGGTCATATGTATAGGTCTGCTTTAACAATTTGCCTTAGCCCCAGTGACAGATTGGTACCAGTCAGGCAGCTGTCTCTCTCTATCTTTAATGTTCCTGTAGTTTCAGCAGCTGTTTTCCATTCCTCCTTCTTTGCTGTTCTAGTTAAAATGTGAAGTTCGAACATGTGCCATATAGTCCCTTTTAATTATTTTAATGTGACATGGTGAAATGCTGTATTCCTGTTTTTTTCCTTCTTTTTCCTTATCCACTTTGTTGTGGGTAAAAGTTGTAGAGCTGGACGTTAGTTAATAAAATCTTGAAAATACTATCTTTTTTTGTCTTTATTTGACTTTGCTTTTAGGTGTATAACTATAAATGTTAGTGCTTCCTATCACCATAGGTCCTTCTGAAATGTGAGGTCATTGCTCCAATCTGATTGGTACATGTAACACAATAGCCAATATTTCACGAACAAGAATAACCACAGTAACAAATTATATTATGCTTATAAATCATTAAGAAGCAAGACAGATAGGCTGTTGGAATTTATTTTTCAGGCCCGCGGTGGTGCTGAGTCACATAGTAGTTACATTGGTTTATTTGACTACAGTTATATCCTTAATTGACTTTTCAATGACTATGTACTACATCAAGGTTTATCATTGAAAATTTGGTTCTTTGAAGTTCTTAAAGTGAATCTGTGCTTTTTCATGAAAAATGTACTGTATACAAGTTATCTCTAATGCTTACCCTAGGTCCAAATTGCTTCTGGATAAGGTCAAAATCATAGTTCCAGTTTTGAACCCTTATTTTCCACCTAATGGCTATTCAACCCCCCTCAAAGGTCTGGAGTACAAATAATCAATATACCTCAAAAAAGTTAACCCTGTCTTGTGGACGTCTACAGACCTCCGTAGAAGTCCATAAGACAGGGGTCTCTTTTTGAGTTATATAGTTTGTTATGCCAGCTGCTACAGGTTGCTGAAGTTATATCTTACACAGCAATTGACCCAGCTCTGTGACATGGGTAAGACACATGATCCTCCATGCAACACCAGGTATTTCCTTCCACTCTTTGCATGGTGGAGGAATGAAGGAAAGATAAGTATATTCTGCTGGGGATAGTGGAGTTAAATCTGAAACTGGTGCAGGTTAAATGAGCATAACATAGCATCAGATGCATGTAGGAGAGAATCAGAGGTGGGTTGATTTGTATACAGGTAAAAAAGAAAATGTACCTGTGGGATGGTGGGAGAGGCTTAGAGAAATGTGGTGCTATGCTTTATTGGACCTTCTTTAATGGAGAGGTACTTTATTTTGTCTTGGCAAAAAGTCCACTTGTTACCACTGCAAATATTATACTAGTATAATCGCCTCAAGAAAAAAATTTTACAAGCTTCATGCATTTAGTCAAAAGGCAGATTCAGAAACAGGGCAGGCCTAAGGTCAGGGTGGGTAATGAAAAAGTATAATCAAACATAAGCTGAAGTCAGTAACCAGCAAGGTAGGAATACAGGGCAGCAGGAGCCAATGCAGACTGGATCATTAGGCTGGGAAATGAACCTAAAAAATATTTTAACTGTATTATTGGTTAGGAATTGAAGTTATGTCAGATAACATTCCAACTGCAGGAGTAGACGTACAAAGTGTACCAAGATCACTCATCTGTCCATGCTTTTAGCTGCCTCATGTACTGAAAGTCTGGGTCAGCTACTCTGGTGGTCATACATGAGGTGAAGAAAAGAGCAGTGACATTGGAGATGGTAAACTCTAGAGCGCTAATAGAAACGTTGAAGGCACAGAACTTTGGCCAGAAGGAGCAGAAAAGTGATACTTGAGAAATCACCAGAGTACATACTGTAACATAATAATATGGGCTCCCTTTCAAAGCTGTTTGAGGTGCAGATTGTTGAGCGTATAAATAAGGCTGTTGTAAACTACAACTTCTGGGCACCCCAGAAAAACTGTTGAATGGGCTGTTAATGCACAGTAATGTAGATCACTGTTTCTCAAACTTTTTTGTCTTGCGGTGCACCAAATAGATCTAAACATTTTCACGGCACACCTGAGAAGATTTAACAATTTTTGTGGTGAAGAACTTATTTATTTTTACATATATATTTAATTTTACGTTTAATGTGAAGGATTTGCCTGCTTTTGAGAGAAAATCAGATTGAAGTGATTGTAATCTTCTTTGAATTTTCACTTGCTTCCTTGCTTTTTATTTAAAGGCTCTTTCACACATGCGGGTATGTTTTGACAGACTCCGCTGCTCAGCAGGGAATGATCCGTTGATCCCCGCTGAGCTGGCGGATGACAGGTCTGTCTCTGTTCTCCTCTATGGGGGGTCGGATGAAAATGGACCGCCTGTTCGTTTTCTTCCGATCCGCCAGATGGATGGAAGATAGGGTTTCCATCCATCGGGATTTAGCAGATCAGAGCGGATCGTATGTCAGGGGACATGTCACCGCTGAAATCCATTGCTCCATAGAGGTTAATGGAGTGTCTGTTCAGGTCCGCCTGAAAAACTGAATGGTCCGCATGTGTGAAAGAGCCCTAACAGTTTCTCTCTCAGAGTTCCAGACATGATTAAGTATTTCTCCATCGCTAAACAATGAACAAACTTTATTTATAATAACACAAAAATTCTATCAGCGCAATCCCTGATCATAAAAGCAGCTGAACACCATAGGCTAAAATATCCAATCCCATAAAAATCTCAAAACAAAAAGTGCAGCGCTAGAACATATAAAACTCAAACTAAAAAGAATCATATAGTAAAAATTCTTTTGTTTTGAAAAAAAAGTCACACTTTTTGTTTTGAAACTTTATCTATAAGCACCAAATTTGGAATGGAACTGTCTTCTATTATAATATAATTAGAGCGATTGAGTTCTCCCAAGATCTCGCACAAGTCTTGCCTTAAAAAAAGAACCAATGAATGACAGAGATTGCATTTTTATATATGTTACTTTTTTAACTTTTGTGACATAGATTTACCTTTTAATTTTTCAAGGTTCCAAAACTCTAGCAATTTTAAATATTCTTAAAAACTTCCAGGGCACACCTGCAAATCCAACACGGCACACAGTTTAAGAATGACTGATGTCGACTTTAAACTACCTGCCCCTTTTGTTCCAATTTAGCATACCATAATCCACAGAGTGCTCATAAGAGATTGCACCGCCAAAATAGACGGGTTTGCTGTGGTAGCCCATGGTAATACACGCTTCATACTATACATTCCTGTACTGTTTTTGATGTGAATCCTCCTTTATATTCACCTTTGCTCACTCATGACAAAACTTTGCTATAAAAAATAAGTAAGTGCTGTGCTATCAGCATTAGTTAATCTGTAAGTAATAACCACTGTCTGTGAAATGATGTTGTATGTGTTTTCAGCAATCATCGAATACAGGCGGTCCCCGGGTTACAAACAAGATAGGGACTGTAGGTTTGTTCATAAGTCGAATTTGTTTGTAAGTCGGAACAGGTACATTTTTTAAGTGTAGCTTCAGCCAAAACAAATATTTTTAAGCTGTTTGGATAGCATAGGGAAGGGTTAACACCCATGTGATGTTTGTTTTTCTGTCTATGTTTCTGTTCAGAAGATTTCATATAACTTCCTGTCCCAATGATAATTGGATTTTGAAAATTTTGAGGTGTTGTGGAAACAAACCTTGGTGATAAAGCATCAGTGGAGACACCTTTTTCACATAATAACTCTTACAGGAGTGAATTTCCCTTCCTAGGGGGAGATTTCCTCTCACTTCCTGTTGTCTTCCTCCGTTTGTAAGTAGGAGTCGTTTGTAAGTCAGATGTTCATAACTAGGGGACCGCCTGTAATCAGAAAAAAACTATTCATGAATCATAAACAATACAACACTAAAAGTCCATAAAATTGTGAATGTAGTAGTCCCATACAACTTGTCATATACTGTATATCACTCCTAGGTAAGTGCTGCAAAAACGTCCAAGTAGAAAACACCTCCACCACAGTGAATCCATTTTGAACAAACTCTTACCTCACTGTATTGACCCCCATGACTAAGGTCAATATGCACTCCAACACTAAACGGACTCCTTTCCTTCTTAAACGCTTGCTAACTGGGCACTTAAACCCCCCTCCTGCCCAGACCAATTTTTGGCTTTCAGCGCTGTCACGTTTTGAATAACAATTGTGCGGTCTTTCGACGCTGTACCCTAACAAAATTTTTATAATTTTTTCCCCCACAAATAGAGCTTTCTCTTGGTGGTATTTGATCACCTCTGCGGTTTTTATTGTTTGTGCTATAAACAAAGAGCGACAATTTTGAAAAAGAGAACAATATTTTTTACTTTTTGCTATAATGCAAATCAAAAAATAAATAAATAAATAAAAAAAATTATTCATCGGGTTTGGCCGATATATATTCTTCTACATATTTTTGGTTAAAAAAAAACGCAATCGGCATATATTGATTGGTTTGCGCAAAAGTTATTGCATCTACAAACTATGGGAATTGACTTATAGCATTTTTATTATTATTTTTTTTTTCTAGTAATGGCGGCAATCTGCGATTTTTGTCTGTACTTTGATATTGGGGGGGACATGTCGGACATTGACACTTTTTTGGGACGAATGACATTTATACAACGATCAGAAATGTAAATAGCCACTGATTACTGTATAAATGTCATTGGCAGTGAAGGGGTTAACACTAAGGGGGCAGTGAAGGGGTTAACTGTGTTCCCTCATTGTGTTCTAACTGTATGGGGGCTGGGCTGGCCGGGACATAACAGATCTCACTGATCCCAATCACCGGGATCAGTAGATCTGTTATGTCCCCCTTCACAGAACGGAGAACTGCTGTGTTTACATCGGCGGTTCCCCGTTCTGCAGTGCTGACAGGCGATCACGGGTCACAAACGGACATCGAGTCTGCCCGACCCGCGGGCACGCCCATGCAGTGCGCGGCAGCCGCGCGCTCGCCACCGCCACCTGTGAGTGCGCGCTGGGAACGTGCACAGGAGGCTTCGTCCTGGAGATTCAGATCCGCACTAGAGCCGTACTTTGGCAAAAGCGCGGATCTGGAGTGGTTAATCAGCAAGGACTCTGGCTCTTTGAGAACCTCAGCAGATCAGGTGGGTGGATGGATGGAAGATTCAGTGTGTATTTACATAGTTATATAGTTAGTCAGGTTGAAAAAAGACACAAGTCCATCTAGTTCAACTGAAAAAAAAAAAGTATGTCATACAATCAGTGTTGCCAACCGTCCGTTAATTCGCGGACAGCCAGTAAATCCCAGTCTATTTTCTGGCTGTCTGCGAATGTCCGTTACGGACAGCGGTGCCCGTAAAAAGGATGGCTGCGGGCCGACAGTGCAACTGCGCATGCGCCGCGCCCACCGCCATTCCGAAGCCTGCCGAGCGCCGAGCTGCAGGGACGATCCCCACCATCACCCACACCGGGCCCTGAGTGCGGAGGTATAACATGAGCGCTGTCTGCCGCCTCAGAGCTCTGGGCAAGTGGACAGTGTGCCGTACAATATGGAGGCGTGAGTCCCGGGCCACACCCACTACCACCCCTAGCAGGGACGTCGAGCCGCGAGCCGTCCGAAGCCTTACCGCCACCCGCGCCGCGTACGCGTCAACGTGACAGCCGGGCGTCGGTAGGAAAAATGCCCGTGGCGACAGGCATTGCCTGTAAGCGTCTGTCGGTCTTTTATCTGACCCTAAATGACCGACAGGCGCTTAATTGCCTGCCAACCGTTGTGACTAACATACTGTATGAAAAAAAAAAAGTCAACTTGATCTACCTGAACACAGAAAAAAGTTGGACTGATTGATATATTGATACATTTATGTGTGACTTAGAAGGTAGGTAGGTGGGTGGAC
>BLSH010480231.1:1191287-1212864 GCA_018402905.1 Glandirana rugosa
ACACTGGGTCGGAGATATACCAGAGCATATGACATGCAGCACGGTGACTCCAGCCCCATATAGAGGCTGGGTCACATGGTGCACTGGCCAATCACAGCCATGACATTAGTAGGCATGGCTGTGATGGCTTCTTGGGAAAACCAGTGAAACACTTGTTGATTGGCTGCCCTTGGCAGCTTTTCAACATGTGGAATAAAATAGCAGAACCCCGGACCCGAACCCAGACTTTTTTTGAAAAGTCCGGGTTCGGGTCCGGGTCCCAGACACCCAAAAGTTCAGTACGGACCCAAACTGTAAAGTTCAGGTTCGCTCAACTCTAATTAGATTTCAATTCCTTCAATCATGGAGCCTCAGTATCACATATGGGGGTTATGTGAGGAATTCTACATGCAAATGCAGCCTGCCTAAGAGCTCCCAACCTTTCATACTCACATCTATTCATCAAGGCATTTTGATTTTTTTGCATAACTTCTCCTTAGGCTACTTTCACACTGAGCGGCAGCCGCGGTAAAACTCCGCTAGATTTAGCCAAATTTTACCAGCGATAGGGCTCTGCTATGCGGGCAGGAGCGCCACGCTTTTAACCCTCCACAAGGGGTTAAAAAGGGGTTAAAAGTGCCGGCGCTCAGCGCTACCGAGGCGGTGTGCAGCTGCTTCGGCAGCGCTTGCCATTCATTTCAATGGCAGGGCGGTAGAGGAGCGGTATATTACCGCTCCCCTCACCGCCCCAAAGATGTGGCTTGCAAGACTTTTTGTAACGTCCTGCTAGCTCACCGCCCCAGTGTGAAAGCACTCAGGGCTTTCACATTGGGGTGGATTGGGGGGGGACTTTTGAGGCGCTTTACAGACGCTATTTTTAGCCAAATAGCATCTGTAAAATGCTTCAGTGTGAAAGTAGCCTTAGAGCCAGCTCACTGCTTGCATCGTGGCTAAGCAGTCTTAAAGTTGTTGTAAAATATATATTTTTTAATTAAAATAATGAATATGTTACACTTGCCTGCGCAGAGCAGTCATGAACCTCCCCTTCTGGGGTCCGCGGTGCTGTCTGCTCCTCCTCTACTATGTCCGCCTCATAGCAAGACGCTTGTTATGGGACAGACTCCCAAGCGGGGCTGTGTGCATCCATAGACACACACAGCGCAGCCTGGCCGGTCCTTCCTCACAGGACTTGATTGTGCCCTGTGAGAAGAGGAAAGCTGCTGCAGACAAACGCAAAATTGGTAAGTATTTTGGCAGGTGAGGGGGCGATACAAGTACTGGGTCTTTTTATATCTTAATGCAGAGAATGGATTAAGGTAAACAATGCCCTGGGAGTACTGAGGAAGGATGGTCTGATGGTTTTGGGAAGCTGTGTATAGCATACTGTTGCCCTTTCCAGCTATGACCTGCTTACACAGAAAACAGAGGAAGCACAGAGACCTAGTCATGAGTCTAAAATAAGGTATGCAATAAAAATGGAGCAGATTTAGTTTGCCATTATACTTTAATGCTTGCCCATATTTCTACCTTAAAGTGGTAATAAAGTCCTTTTTATTATTTATACCTACAGGTAAGCCTATAATAAGGCCTACCTGTAGGTACAGTACATATCTCCTAAACATGCACAGTTGAAGAGATATTTACTTTAGCAGCGCTGGTTATGTCACCGGCGCATGCGCACTGCGATCTCAATGGACAGTGTGCCATTCATAGAGAGAGCCGTGCCAAGGCCGCGACTCCCGCGCATGTGTAATGTCCTTGCGGCTCGGCCAGTCAAATGGCAGCAGCCTATTAACCTGGAAGGAAGACCGGGTGAAGATGGAGGCCCAGGGGGGAGCCGTGACAGCACTCCACTGGAGGGCTTTGTTTTCAGGTATGTTTTTCATAATGTGCTAGTATGCGATGCATACTAGCACATTATGCTCTTAAGTTGCAGGGAGAAGAATTTTTAGCTTACTTTTTTTGTGGTTTACTACTGCTTTAAGATAGCCAGTACTTTGACTTAAATGATACATTAAAAATATAAGGCTAACTTAAAGTGGATGTAAACCCGAAAAGAAAAAAAATTACTGACACTTCTACCTTGTACAGGAGAGGATATAATGTCTTCTGTGCCCAGTTTTGCCACGAAGAGTTAATCCAGCTCTGAGTAATACCCTTATCTTTTTTCAATAGAAAAAAAATGACTGAGGGAGAAATAGGAGACCTTTCATACCGTGCTGTGTGACTGACAGGTCATATTCTTATCTCCTGCACGGAGCAAAAAGAGTCTCACACCCCCCCCTCCTATCTCCTCCAGCTCTCAGTATAGAGCTGGGTGGGAAGTCTTGTGACATCACAACTGCACCCACGGAGCTTAAGCAAAGAGAAACACCCACTAATTCCAGAGATTTGTGGGGGCTGCTACAGCTGAAAAGGGTGACATTTGCAAGGTAGGGATACATGCAGGAGGCTTAATGCTGTGCCATTAGTTTATACTGGGTGAGTGGTGGGTTTACATCCACTTTAAAAGTATATAAATATTTTCATGCCTGCCTATTTTAACTATTTTATCCAATGTAGAGCTACCCCTGCAGGGGTCACTGGCTTTCACTAGTTCTCCTGCAGATAGCACATAGCAACAGTCCATTCACTCCAGCTCCAATAAGCAGTCTAGTGGTTATCTTTTTTTGTGATTTAATGCTCGTAAACTTTGCAATAGGAGGGTGATTGGGACATGGGATACTCCAAAATGACCAGCTGTAGGTAGTGAACAGAGGAAAGAATTTTTAGCAGTAGCAGTAGTGACTAATAGTCAACAGTCCAAGGTCCCACAGCCGGAGACCATAGGGCAAGTTTTTGGGCGTTTGGTTAACTCGTGCCATTGCAAACCAGTAACCAGTGCAGCATCCAGCACACAGTCTCAGGTATCAGTTTAAGGTCACTACTCACACGTCCCCAAGACAGCTGCAGCCTTCCAGCTTCCTCCAGACACAACCCAATGAGTGAGATGGCACCTCTCAGAACTTTGATTCCATGTGGTGTGGTCATCTCTGGGCAAAGTCCATCTGAGTCCTTGCACCTCTGAAGCATCCTAGAGCAGCTGTTCAGTCCACAGGATGCTTGGCAGCATCAACCCCTGCACCTCTGGAACCCTCTTGGGGAGAAGGAACCGTGCTCTCAAATATCTCAGACTATTTATCTGCACTCCTGCCCCCTTGTGGACACTTCCCCTCCAGGGATTGGCCAGACTCTGATAAATATTCAGGCTGGTCAATTTGAATCTCCTGACTTAAAGTCTGGAAGCTTCTTTCAGAGGTAAGGGAAAGCAATCAAACTCCAAGCCTATAAGACATTGAACAGGCCAGACCAAACCATCACTGCTCCCACGGTTACAGAAGGAGCCAAAGCTAAATTTGCCTAGCCACTTTACCTTGGAGGGTGCTACGCCTATTTTAGCAAATAGTGTGAATCCAATTTTATGTGACATGAATGTTTAAATCCCACCAAAGGGTATGTTCCATGTACCCTGTAAATTGAGTTGTGTAATATGCTTCCACTAAATAATTATGCCAATTAACGGAGTACAAAGTACATTAAAGTAGTTGTAAACCCTCACCCTCAGATGATACACAGATATTAAACAAATGCTCTTACATTACAGGTTTTGCCTATCTGCAGTCTTCTTATGTCTCCGCCCCTTCAAAAGTGCAGATTGTGTTAAAAATCTTTCTTCATCTGTCAGCAGCACAGAGGAGGGGGCAGAGAGACTGTAGTTACAGTGCGTGAGAGCTGATTGGAGTAAAGGAACACACACCCCTCCACACAGCAGAAGAATTGTGTTCTGAATAGAAAAGCTCCCTTCTGAGCTCTTCCTCCCCCTCCCTCACAACACTAATTTATCATATGCGTGGGAAAGCTTCTCAGAAGTGATTCATGCTGATAACAGAAATTGTGCACCAGAGAGAAATTACACTTAAAGCTTTGGGGAGAGATAAGTAAACACTGCAGATACAAGTGCTTTGCTCTAATTCCATGACTGAGGTTTATAACTACTTTAAAGTACAACTAAAGGCATAACTTTTTTCTTTAGTTTTGGATAGAGTGGAGAGGGATTAAAACACCTATAAGTGTTGTAATGCTGTCTGTCCCCCCCCCCATTAGGGTGATTTACCCTTTCTATGTGTCCTGTTTACCATTATCATTGAAGGTGAAAGAAAATCCCAAATGTTGGCTTGTTCCCAGAGCAGTAATAGAGGAGAAATCTTCTGATGCGGTTATTAGTTCTGGTGACTACTAGGAATTCCCTCACTTTAGAGTGATTTCCTCTTACTTCCTGTTTTGGTTAGTGCTGGACTCTGGGTGATAAGGAAAGGACACTGCATTGATTTCCTTTTGATGAAATGACACAGAAAAACCTGGGGCTCTCCATGTCTTAGTAATGCACAGACTATGTTATGCTTTGACCACCTAATAGATATGCTGTGAGGACATTTTCTTATGTGTCCGATTCATGCCCAATAGAAGATAATGAATGCCTAGTGATGGTCCCTTTAATACACCCTGATATTTTCCTATGCATGCCACTTGCATTTGAGGAAAGTCTTTTGCCGTTTTTCCCTCCATGGGAGAAAGACATCCTACACTTTTGGATCTATGTTTTATTCAAAGAATTGTGAGTTTCTTCATACTGAGATTATTTACATGTACTCCTGAGGAGGAATGTCTTGTATTTTACTTGTGTACTAATAAAATGTATGGCTTTTTTATATATGCAGTTTTTTTTGTGTCTATTTGTCCCTCAGATATGTCCATGGCTACTTATACAGTTGTTTGTATATGTTGAATCAAAGGATGATGGCATATGGCACACAGTATATTGGATAACCCATTTACAGGAAATGAAAGGAACCTCCTAAATGGGGCAAAAATAAAATTGACAGGGGTTATCACCCCCCTTACTCTATTCAACATGGAAACATGTTTTACCTTTAGTTCTACTTTAATAATGCAAAATATGTTTGACTGATCTCTTTTGGCATCAATATGGTGATATGATGATATGAAAACAATCTAGAACTTTTAAGTTCTTAATAAATGTTTTCATGAAAATTGGACCATAGCATCTTGACAGCTTAATTTTTGTCTGGTCAGCACTAAAAATGAAGGTTTTGAGGAATCTTGCCCAGTTCCAAATCAAGTCCTTACAACAGCTCTTTAATCTCTTTATACTGGCAGTGGCAGACTGCTCCTATCTGAAGCAGAGGAATTAAGGACCACACTTGCACACGTTAGTAGTATGGAGCAAATTGGAGCATGAATAAAGCAGACTCTGTTATCACAAAATAACTTTTAAAATTTAAACTTGAACCAATTACTCAATATCATTCCTCTGCTCTTTACATAGGGATAAGGTAAAAAACTCAACTCCTGGTTCTATCACACAACTTTCCTCTCTTTCTTTCTATTTTCTTACTCCCTTTCCCTTTCTCAACTTTTTTTAACCACTTTTCCCTTGGGCCCTTGCCCTACATTGTTACAGTTACTGTCTGGTAATCCTTTTTCCTTATTCTGTTTCTTCTGGTTAAGTAACTGTCAGATTCCAGAAGTAAGTGCATTTTAGTTCTCTTTTTGTCCTCTTGTACTACTTGTCAGTGCTGCCTAAATAGGATCATTATAGCAATTTAAGTTTCCTGTTCCATCTTTATCACAATGCATGAACATGCTTCTGTTTATATTTTAAGAATTGTACAGTATCAGTGATTAAACTAATGTATAAAATATATAATAAAATAAGAACAATAAATCTTATGCACATGGGACATTTGTTTAAGCCCCTCTGAATGCCAGAACTCCTAGCAGGAAAAAAGCTGCTCAAAAAATGTGACTAAAGCTGAGTATTGCACACACGTTTAGATGTGTTTAGGTGCATCTGGCATTTAAGTGTTAATGCATTCCATTGGCCAGAATAATTATTTATTAAAGTGATTATAAAGTCAAATTTTTTTTTAGTTAAAAATAATAAACATGTTATACCTACCTGCCCTGTGCAGTGGATTTGCACAGAGCAGCCCTGACCCTCCTCTTCTCGGGTCCCTCTTCAGCTCTCCTGGCCCCTCCCTCCTGATGAGTCCCCCATAGCAAGCAGCTTGCTATGGGGGCACCCGAGCTGCGGCCCTGCCCTGCCCTCTTACTCTTGTCATTGGCTGATTGTGTTTGATTGACAGCAGTGGGAGCCAATAGCGCCGCACTGCTGTTTCAGCCAATGAGGAGGGGAGTCCCGGGCAGCCGGGACAATCTTACAACGTCGCTGGATAGAGAGGGGGCTCAGGTAAGTATTAGGGGGGCCGAGGGCTGCACACAGAAGGCTTTTTATCTTAATACAGAAAATACATTAAGATAGAAAAAACCTTCTGACTTTACAACTCCTTTAATGCTAACATGCTAGAGGTGTCTACCGTTAGGTGCGCTTAGATGCATTTAGGAGTCTATAGCTTTTTACCATTCATGTATTCTGTCATTGTGGAGTCATGCTTACCCCTTCCCAGTAATCTGTCTGCTCAATGCACCACATGTTGAGCCCTGGCACCAGGTAGACAGTAACCTTTTCACATAAAGCCTAACTCCAACTTTAACTTTGGTTTAATTTTTTAGATAGAGATGTTTCTATTTCTGTTTGTGGTACCATTAGGTGCTTTTTCTTCATCTCCTAACCTTTGATATTCATGCAAGAATTGGTTTGGTGTGGTTGTCACAGGAACAGAAAGACAAAGACTCCAATTGAAAACTAAAAACATTGTCAGAAGTTCAAACCTTTCCCAACTCCACTTGAATGTGTTTTACTTCTCTCTCTCTCTCTGTCCTAACAGGAGGTTGAAGGGAATTTTCCCCAGTAGGGACACAAATGGCATCTTTGTTTTCTATTCCAAGATCTTCACTTAACCTGGCAAACTTTTTGTGCA
Organism: Glandirana rugosa; assembly: GCA_018402905.1. Classification (NCBI taxonomy): domain Eukaryota; kingdom Metazoa; phylum Chordata; class Amphibia; order Anura; family Ranidae; genus Glandirana; species Glandirana rugosa. Next base: position 1,198,208 of record BLSH010480231.1, read on the forward strand.
CTTTTCTTTTCTGAGACAACCTTGACACTCCCACTAGCTACAAATCAAGTCCAGTCCAAATCAAGTCCAACTCTCAGCTGAATTAAAAATGTGACTTTTGGTGGTGATTTAGATGATAGCCACAGTTTAGGCAAATCTACAAACTCTACACAAAAGTATATGTAAAACTCACCTGGCAGAATCACTAACAGAACTGTTGTCTTCAAAGCCCAGGTCTAAAAAGGTGCCCATATCAACATTCAGCATGGGGTTGGCACTGGAGATAAAAATGCAATGCACATAGTGATGATGATGATGAAATATATATACATATATAGATATATATATAAATAGATATATGTATATATCTATATATACATTATGTCATACAGAACAGCAAATATTAGTGACAAAAATAGATGCTCAGCAGTTTATAATTTTAAATGACTGAATTTGAACAGGCTATTCTTGTAATATGACATGAATCTCTTAGGTGACTGTGTCTCTTACCCATCAGAGTTGAATTTGTTGGTACCAGGTATAGCCTCTACTTCTTGCACAGCTTCTCCAGGTAAGGATTTTGCAACTTTTGAAGCTTTGACAGCTCGTAATTTCCTCTTATGACTTTAGAGACAAAACACAGGGGTTATATCTTTAAACAAAATGTATTTGTTAGCAAATTATACATAGATCTGGACATATTATGCACCTCTGATTGTGACTGTTTTGACAGAAAAGACTCTAGAGAAACAGCATTGGGTCTTTGGCTTCTTTTTGCTCCCCTATTGAGGGATCCTAAATGCTGGAGAAAGCATCACCACATAATGATATGGCACTGCTCTCAGCAGCATCCTCCTGTATGTTCAGGTCGTAGTGGAGTTATGACACCCTGGTTCACAGATGTGGCTTGAATGGCATTATTCAGCCAGGAAAAGGAGGAGCAATGAATCCTTGAATGGGTGGGTCTGCAGGGAACAGTGCTGAAGATAGGGGTGAGAATAGGCAGAGCCGCTTCCTTTATTTTTTAAGGAGGCTGGAACGGAATCTAGGCCTTGTTCCACATTTTAATGCATGCATTGTAAAGCAAAACAATGCATGTGCCATAAAAACCAATGTTAATCAGTGAAGCTGTTCAGACCTATGGGATGTGGTGCAGTGTTGTGCAATGTGGTTTGAAAAATGAGGCAAGCCTGTTTTCTTTATGCATTTTCACATACTGTGATTACCAATAGAATAATGAAAACGCTTTACACTGCATGTTAAAAAACAAACAAAAGTGGACATGCAGAGATGTGAACCTGGCCTTAGACTACTTTGTCCAAACTGGAATTGGGCTTTATGACTGATTACAACATTCTTACATTGGTTCAATAATGACTGTTTCTCTTCAAATGCTTATTCATAATCTACAAGTTTTTATTTACGGAGCCCAAGTACCTTTTCCTCATGCAGACCAAAGAGATGATCATAATGACGATAAGAAGGATCGCAACACCACAAAGGCCTGCAATGATTCCAATAAGTATAGTATTTCCTGTTGTCAGGGGAGCCTCTGCTGTTCCCTGTTTGAAGTAAATTATATATAAGTGATATATAATGTGCATATTATATACATGTCCAATTAAATAGATCTTCATATTTGAATTTCAGTGTTGCTATTTGCGAATACTGATCCCATGAACGTATAACATAATTACAGAATGCCATTGTTCAATATAAGAATACAGTGAAACACAATCTCCTGCGCTCAAGTAGCGATGCAATGGCTGTGGAAGTGGCTGTGGTTTCCGATAAATGCACAAGTCTTGCTGTCCTTCAAGGGTTAGGGGATGCCCAATGGAAATACTGTAAAAGAAAAAAGAGGGTGTACCAGCCTTGCGCATTACCCAAGTAGATTTATTGATAAAAAGAAACAGAAATATACTCACAAACAAACAAATGTGAAAAGCATATCAAGGTCCACAATGGAAAAACAGCACCCAGGTCACCAGGACTGTGTCCAGCACACCGGAGGACCTTCAGGATGGTTGACGCCTCTCGCCCTGAGGAAGAGAGGCTCTCCCTGTGAAACGCGTCAGCCATCCAGAAGGTCCACCGGCGTGTTGGACACAGTCCAGGTGACCATGTTACTGCTTGTCCATTGTGGACCCTGATATGCTTTTCACATTTGTTAGTTTGTAAGTACACTTCTGTTTCTTTTTATCAATAAATCTACTTGGGTAATGCGCAAGGCTGGTGTGCCCTCTTTTTTCTTTTACAGTATAAGAATACAGTGGTGTGGTTTGTGTTGCATGACTCATTGCACAAGTTTCCCATTAAAACATGTACTGTATAACTCTCAATGATGATTATATACACCTTGTTATAAGAATCACCTCACATAAGAAATTACTCACTGACTATATATTCATTATACAATAAAGACTTATTTTTTTTAAATTCATGGAAAACTTTTTTCAGCACTCAAATCAGGAAATATTTTCACACTTGGGCGGTGGGGGCGGTAGCGGTAAAGTGACCTTAGTTTCAGCGGCGCTTTACCACTGTTATAGTGGCGCTTTGGCGCTGCTAGCGGGACGCTTTTAACCCCTCAGAAGGGGCGTCTTTTAGGGGCTAAAAGTGCCTGCTAATGCTGCTTTCAAAGCGCTTTTAAGGCGATTTAAAAGTGGCGCCCATTCATTTTAATGGCAGGGGTGGTGTACACCGCTCCCGCACTGCCCCAAGGATGCTGCTTGCGTGACTTTTATTCCTGTCCTGCAAGCGCACCACCCCAGTGTGAAAAGGAGACGAAGACAGAAGAGGCATTTTACAGGTGCTATTTTTAGCGCAAAAACGCCTGTAAAGTGACTCAGTGTGAAAGTGGCCTTAAGGCTAGGTTCACACTTATGCAGTTTCCCTGTGGCCACAATTGCATGGGCACAGCAACCCATTCAAGTAGGAAAAGGTTCTTGAACCTTTGCTAAAACCGCAGTGCACTGTGGTAGGGGTGCCCTTAACAATTAATGACACCCCTACGTGTTTGCTAACAGCAGTGCATCTTAGCTGCCTCTGCAGGAAAGCATGTGATTTACACACAGTCCTGCTCCCGCATAGATGTGAACCTAGCCTAAATGAAGATCTTTAGAGTGTGTGGGACACTTTTTTAGTGCTCTGTACACAGGCACTGCTGTCCAATACTGCATTCCAATGAGTACTGCTTACAAACACGTGATCACAGCTTACAAACTTGTAAAAATGGCAAAAGGCTGCATTTTGGCTGCTTTGCTTTCAACGCAAACTCATCTCAAAATGACATACTGCATTCAGAGAAATGCAGCACAAAGCATGTCAAGTAGAGCTTCAGAACTGTCATCCATGCTGCATCATTGATGTAAATTGGAATCTTATGATTTGTGCTTGAAATGCATTTCAAACATAGAAAAACTAAATGCACTGAGGTGTTCTGCAATGCATACTCGGTTATTTAATCCATGACAGAGAAACCAACATGAATATAAGATTTTTTCCTCTGTGTATTAGAGCAGGCTACAGCTGAATGACCAAGATATGAGGTAGAAAAACTGTTTAATGTTGCCGCTGAATCATCCTTTCTCAGCCATTTTACCCTAGCCTAAAAGAACCCTTAAAATAACTTTCAGGCCTCAGGAACCACTGCAATAACTTACAGTATTAATGTGGTCAGTGGAAATGCCCCTTTACATTGGAGTTCAGTGGGAAGAATGCCCCCCTACAATCACTGAGAAGAATATCCCCCCTCACATTGGCAATCAGTGGGAAGAATGTCCCCCTTACATTGGAAATCAGTGGGAAGAATGCCCCCCTTACATTGGAAATCAGTGGGAAGAATGCCCCCTTTACATTGGAAATCAGTAGGAAGAATGCTGCCCTTATAAGGGTGGTAAGTGAGAAGAACCCCCCCCCCCTTATAATGGTGGTCAAAATGTCATCCTTACAGACAGCTAAAAAGATCATTGTTGGACCTAGAATTATGCAGGTGCCATCAGATGGGAGGTTAATCAGCCATAGCTCAAGAAACCCCTAGCAATCTCTGGAGGAAGCTTACTGCATGTGCTCAATATTGCACTGGGGAAATAAAACGAAGTTGACTGAATATGTTTTTAAAATGTGAACTACTTACAATGAGAGTGAGGCCATATGCCAGTAGGTTACGCAGAGCTTCTTCATTACCTTGTATAATTCTGGGGAAAAAAAGGTAATTCTAAGTGTGGCACATAACGCATATTATTGCACTAGAAACACAAACCTATTTACTATCCTAAAAGTACTCAATGGCAGCCAAAGAATAGGCTTAGTACCTACCTGTCCAGAAGGTGGCAAGGAATATTGTCGCTCGCTTCAAGAGCACCCAGGCACCACTACTATCTAACCATTATGGGTGGCAGCAATGGACACGCTATCCACCACACTCCAAAGTGTCCAAAAGCAGTGTCAGGTGACACTTTATCTGTCCCCCAAACTCCCACCCCCCACAAGTGTCAAATAGTAGTGGCACCAGGAGTTCCTAAGCAGGTTGCCTGCCATCGAGTACTTTGGGGATAGTGGCAGGGTCGCTTTAATGCCTAACTGCAACCAAAATGTTCTTTTTTCATTTTGGATAATGACGGATAATGTTAGAAACAATGTCAACTTTTTATTGCCATCTGTTTCCCCATTTGGAAGATTTATTCTTGGATGGGTATCAGACAGTGCAGCAAATCTCCACAGTGTCATACAAAACAGGAACATATCTATAATGGAACAGTCATTCAAAGTGGATGATATGAGGGCTGGTAGGCATATTTGTAAGCAGAACGACATAATCCAATCCTTTGCGACACATATTCTGACAATATATCTGGGTTTACCACTGCTCTCCTATGCAGGGAATTTGTTAAAAATAATTAAGTCTGCTTGGTTTTGGTGTTCTGGAATTATCTCTTGTAATCTGTTATACCATCTGAATTGGTCAAAGCTACTAGTATTGGATGATGCTACCCTAATGTGTATGGTGCATGAAAAGGTTCAAAATGACACCAATTATGACATATTAAGAACCGCCTGTTTTTTATGAGACTGGCATATCTTGTAATACTTAATATCCTATAAATGTAATACAAACACTAAACACAAGGACCCGGACTTAATAATATTATTTAAAAGCATTTTTTAAATTTATGTTGGATAGCTCTGAGTAGTGTGCACAAAGCAAGCTTTTGTTTTACTATGCACTTTAATACTGACCTGCTGAGTTCATCTGGTGTTATGGCAGTCCCATTGGCGTATACACAGTATACTGAGAGGATACTCCGTTCATTGGCTCTAATGGAGAGAATTAAGAATTGGTAAGAGTACACTCTGAGCTTACAATTGTTTTAAAGTGTACCAGCTTTATGATATGTAGAATATTACTGTAGACTGGAAGCAAAAGCAAAGGTTATATAAACTCCAAGTCCTATCAATAGCAGAAGTAGATTATTATAAAGAACTCTGCATCAGAGAAAGTTTATCTAGACTGCTCTTAGAAAAAGCCAATTTAGATTTCATGTTCAATGTTCAAACCCACTAATCTATCAAAAAAATGTACCAAAGATATATAGATACAGTTGTGCTCATACGTTTACATACCCTGGCGGAATTTATGATTTCTTGGCCATTTTTCAGAGAATATGAATGATAACACAAAAACTTTTATTTCACTCATGGTTAGTGTTTGGCTGAAGCCATTTATCATCAATCAACTGCGTTTACTCTTTTTAAATTATAATGACAACAGAAACTACTCAAATGACCATGATCAAAAGTTTACATACCCCAGTTTTTAATACCATGTATTGCCCCCTTTAACATCAATGACAGCTTGAAGTCTTTTGTGGTATTTGTGGATGAGGCTCTTTATCTACTCAGATGGTAAAGCTGCCCATTCCTCCTGGCAAAAAGCCTCCAGTTCCTAGAAATTCGTGGGCTGTCTTGCATGAACTGCACGTTTGAGATCTCCCCAGAGTGGCTCATTGATATTGAGGTCAGAAGACTGAGATGACCACTCCAGAACCTTCACTTTATTCTGCTGTAGCCAATGACAGATTGACTTGGCCTTATGTTCTTGATCATTGTCATGTTGGAATGTCCAAGTACGTCCCATGCACAGCTTCCTGGCCTCCTCCAGTATTTTTTGATAACATACTGCATTCATCTTGCCATCAATTTTGACCAAATTTCCTGTACCTTTGTAGCTCACACATCCCCAAAACATCAGCTATCCACCTCTGTGTTTCACAGGCCTTGTTGACTCCTTTCCAAATGTAGAGTTTATGGTTGTGGCCAAAAAGCTAAATGTTGGTCTCATCATTCCAAATGACTGTGTCAGAAGGTTTGAGGCTTGTCTCTGTGCGGTTTGGCGTATTGTAAGCGGGATACTTTGTTGCATTTGCGTAGTAATGGCTTTCTTCTGGTGACTCAACCATGCACTTTCTTCAAGTGCCTCCTTATTCTGCAGCTTGAAACAGCCACACCCCCTGTTTTCAGAGAGTCCTGCAGTTATTTGTGGGTTTTTCTTTGCATCCCGAACAATTTTCCTGGCAGTTGTGGCTGAAATTCAGTTGGTCTACCTAATCGTGGTTTGGTTTCAACAGAACCCATCATTTTCCACTTTTTGATTAGAGTTTGAACACTGCTGATTGGCATTCTCAATTCCTTGGATATCTTTTTATATTCCTTTCCTGTTTTCCAGTTTCCTGTTTACAGTTCAACTACCTTTTCCCGCAGATCCTTTGACAATTCTTTTTCTTTCCCCATGACTCAGAATCCAGAAATGTCAGTGCAGCACTGGATGAAAGATGCAAGGGTCTGTCAGAAGTCCAGAAACTCATTGACCTTTTATACACACACTAATTACAAGCAAACAGATCACAGGTGAGGATGGTTACCTTTAATAGCCATTCAAACCCCTTTGTGTCAACTTGTGTGCATGTTATCAAGCCAAAATCGCCAGGGTATGTAAACTTTTGATCAGGGTCATTTGGGTAGTTTCTGTTGTCATTATGATTAAAAAGAGTAAACACAGTTGATTGATAATAAATGGCTTCAGCCAAACACTAACCATGAGTGAAAGAAATGTTTTTGTGTTCTCATTCTTATTCTCTAAAAAATGGCCAAGAAATCATAAATTCTGCCAGGGTATGTAAACTTATGAGCACAACTGTACACAGTGTATAGATATACACACATTCATACCTCCCGGAGCTATCAAAAAATCCTTTTGTTAAACTGCTTTCTACTAATAATGGCTTTTCTCAAGCTGTTTCATAGGAGAGCCAAAAAACATGTATAGTTATATATTTTTAAGTATTGCTTTGGGAACCAAAAGATTAATCTTGATATGTGGGAAAGGCTTAAGCAGTGTAGCACTAGCCCTGTAGAAACCGCTGGTTAAGATGGATCCTCTGCTCTTTGCCTCAACCTCCATAAGAACTTTGGTCCCTCTGACACACTAGGTTGAGTGTACAATTAGTAATAGGGACTAGGCATAAGATGATACTTGCCACCCAGATCAGCATAAACAGTAGGAAGGTCACCTAAAGTGCTGCAGTGGGCAGTAATAAAGCTTGATTTACTGAATATAGGAGACTATACTGCAAAAGTGCTTTAATGGCAACTATGTCAGGCCAAGACTGACTGGATGTGCACTGTCCATAAAAATGAAAGAAAGAGGAGAAAGAGCAAAAGGGACTTGCAGGATGGTTTTGCTGGAGGGGGCAGTCCTTTATGTCGCTCTTCTGCTGGCTATCGTTGGTGGCCTTTAAGAAGTGATGATGCACTTAACGACAGTTTTAGTAAACAAGCATGCAGTTTAGCTGCAGTAAAGACGCAGTCAAGGTGCAATATAGGTGTGGTACAGGTACAATGTAGATGTGAGTCAAATGCAGTAACAGTTCAGTATAACTGCAGTATAGGGTTGGTATGGGCGTGGTATAGGTTTGGTAGAATTGCGGTATAGGGCGGGTATGGCTGTGGTATGGGTTAGATGCACTTGATGTCCTGATTTCATTAGCTCGGTCTCTGCAAGCAGTGTGAATCATGGGCAGATAGCCCTCTCATCAGTTCCCTGGATGGTGCTGTGGGCACTTGCTGTAGAAGGAGGCTTCCTCAGTCTCTCCATGAAAGCCTCTGGTGATTAGCAGTGCAGGATCTGTAATGTGGGCAGGGCTGCTCTGCTCCCAGGTGTCCTCACTCTCAGACTCAGGCTCACACCCTCGTTAGCAGGTGAATACTCGGATAGAGGTGCTCTGCTCTCTCTCTCTTGGCACCAAGAGGAAGAATCATCCCCAAGCAGTTTAACAAAAATCCTCTCTCTCCTCTTCCTATTTCCTACAGTGTCCATTGAGATCTGTAGTTCAAAGAGTCCTATTATATGGCTGCCATTCCAAACTGCAACTCCTAGGATTCTCAGCACTTTGCATAGAAGTCAATGGGTTGGCTTGGCTTTAGCTCTCTCTCTCTGATGGCCAGGTGACAATGGTGCAGCATAACATCAGTATATTGAACAGAAAGTGAAAGTAAACTGTTTTTAAAAAGGGGGAAATGTCTCATTTTCAATGTTTCTATAGTCCAGCACCTGACTATGCCAGTATACCCAAGAAATGGAAGGATTCAACACACATGGATACTTGAATGTTGTTTATATTGCAGAAATTGAATGATCACAAAAATAAGGCTTATACATATCTGGACAGAAATCAGATATCTGGCTGCAGGTGGGAGACAGTTACAGGAAGCTGGCAATAGAGACAGAGAGAAATCTACTCTTTCCCTCCTTGGCAGGTGCCTCACCATGTTACTGCTCCTAACCTGCATTCAGCATCCAATAAGAGATCCCGACCTCCACAACATGGCTGCCTGGTGCCCGTTATAGGGTATAAATTAGTCATCAATGGTCTCCTGCCAGCCTAAAGAAATGGCACATTGCCATCTTTAGGTTGGCGGTTATACTGCCATTAGAGCTTTCTTTCCTTAAAGGGAGGGTCAAGTGATACAAAAGGTAATAACTGGGAAGAGTTTTTTTAGGGATTGCCTAAAAGTAGACAGAGAAGGATACAGTCTGACAGACTGGGGTAGGGAGTGCTATAGGATGGAAAAGGCTCAGGACAAGTCTTGGAGGTGTGCATAAGAGGTGGTGACATAAGAGCTAGAGAACAGGTGGTCTTGGGAGGAACGAAGAAAACAATGTGGTTGGCCTTTTGAGACTAGGTTAATGATGTAGCTGGGGGCTGAATTGTGCATGGCTTTGGGAGTTGTGCAGGTATTTTGAATTTAATTTTGTTGGGTGAGCAGAAGGAGCAGTGGAGTGATTGGCAGAGAGGGGTAGTAGACAACGAACAGTTGGTAAGGTGGATGAGCCTGGCAGCAGCATTCATAATGGACTGTAGGGGGGATAGCCTATGAAATGGTAAACCAATAAGGAGGGAGTTGCAGTAGTCGATGCGAGAGATCACCGGGGAGTGAATTGGAAACATTGTGAAGTCATTCATTAGGAAGGGGTGTATTTTGGAGATGTTGGGTAGGTTGAGGCAGCAAGCTCTGGACAGTTATTGGATGTGGGGCCAAAATGAGAGTTCAGAGTCCAGGATCACACCTAGCACCCTGGCATGCGGGGACGGGTTGATAGTTGTGCCATTGATCTTGACAGAGAAATCAGGAGAAGGGGCATGTGGGGGAGGAAATATTATAAGCTCGGTTTTGGATAGATTGAGTTTGAGGAAGTGGTATGACACCCATACAGATATATCTGTTAGTAAATTAGTGATGCTTGAGGAGACTGATGGAGTGAGCTGAGTGGTAGAGAGATTTGGGTGTCATCAGTGTAGAAATAGTATCGAAAGCCATGGGAGGCTATCAGCTGACCCAAGGAGTGGTCTAAGAAAGGACCTTGGGGAACCCTGACAGAAAAAAAGAAGAGGAGAGGAGGAAGTAGATTTGTAAGTGTTGCTGAAGTTGTGGTGGGGTAGATAGGATGAGAACCAGCGAAGCGTACAGTCACGGAGACCAAAGGAGTGGAGTTTATTGAGGTGGTGGTGGTGGTGGAGAAAGTAGAGAGTTAAAAGTAGAGAAGAAATGATGAGGACGGGAGGACAGAGTATTAATGAGAGTGACAAAGTAGGCAGCATGGAGGGAGGAATTGTATGTTAAGAAGGCAGATTTATATAGGATGAATGCCTGCTGGGATTTGGTTTTACGGTGTTGTCAGTCTGCCAAGGTTGTAGTGGTTGGGGCCTGATGCTTCGTGTAGTGAGAAGCAAGTAAGTACAGTGTGGATGAGAGTGAATTGTTGTATACAGAAATGGCCAGGTCAGGGCAGGACAGAGGGGGCGATTTTGTCAGAGGTGGTCAGTTGCAGAGTAGAAAAGAGAAGGTTTAAAGTGGCAAAGGTTTCTATGGGCAGGGCTGGTGCTACCACTAGGCGAACTAGGCAGCCGCTGGTTTACAAAGAACTAGGGGAAAAGCGCCTCTATGTGTAGACTGTACAAATTTTTTATTTAAAAAAAGGATCTTTAATGGTAACTCACATAACAAGGTAGATAATAGGCTCATCAGAAAGGTATAAACCCGGGACGCTGTGCAGAATTACCCACTGAGGAGCCACCAGGGTCAGCTGAAACTCAGCAGAGTGTTTAGGAAAGCCTTCCAGACACTTCTAAGATGGAGCAGGAGTGCACGCATGGCCCGCAGCACCAGTAGGATGACGTCACCTGAGTCGGAGCGATGCGTCTCAGAGTATGTGCCGTGCCATCTATGGGAAGGTGCGCTCTTTCATCAGGCTGAAGATACAGAGATGAAAAGCCTCTATATTTTGGGACCGGCCCGCTAAGGCTCGAATTTAACAGTATTGGGACTGCAAATCATATGATTTTTTTTTAATATAATGGTATCATCATGGTAATATTTTTGAACTTTTTTTTTTTTGGGGGGGGTGCAAGTAGCTGGTCGTGCCTAGGGCGCAAAATAGTCTAGCACCAGCTCTGTCTATGGGTAATTGTTTGCTGCTTGGAGGGATAGGTGGCTGAAGACAAGGACACCGTGAAAGTGATGAGGTTGTGATCAGAGAGAGGAAAGGGGGTGAGGGTGAGGTTGTAGGGAGTGCAAAGATGGGAGAAAACAAGGTCAAGGGTATTACCATTAGAGTGAGTGGAGGACTGTGTCCGTTGTGTTAGACCAAAAGATGAGGTTAAGTTTAAAAGTTGGGATGTAGCTGGGCTGTTAACATTAATGGGGATGTTAAAATCACCAAGCACGATAGTGGGTATTTCAGAGGAGAGAAAGTAGGGTAGCCAGGCAAACAAATCATCAACAAAATGTGAGGTCCAGAAGGCCGATAGGTCACTGCAATCCTTAGAGAAATGGGGTAAAACAGATGAATACAGTGAGACTCAAAAGAAGAAAATGATAGAGAGGGAGGGGTGGGAAGGACTTGAAAGGTGCTCAGTGAGTATAGAAGCAAAACGACTCCACCTCCTTTAGGACCCCTGGGTCTGGGTGAAGCCAGTGTTGGCCTCCATGGGGGGCACACCAAACACAGAAGCAAACATATTTTGCCATGTGAAAAGACGAGTGGCAAATACAGCATGTAATGTTGCCAATTGAAATCAACAGGCTGCCCTATGCGTGTCAAAGGAAAAACGAGCCACAAAACTTTCGCTCCCACTATACTAGATATGAATGGGGCCTGAAAGTGAAATTGGTGTGGTAACACAAGAATAATGAGGCTCCATTCACATCTGTGCATTTCCTTGCATCTCAGAAATGCGCAGTGTAGTAATATGCTATACTTATTTAGTTTCCATTTTGATTTACAGCAGCCATTTCAAACTAGTTAAATTCTGTATAGATGTTCTCACACACATTTCCCACCAGCTAAGCAAGTTTTGAGTTTCGATTTCACGTAAAACATGTGATTTCCCCAAAATGACGATTATGCATCTGCTAGCCAAGTTCCATTTTCGTCACGTTTTGTCTAATATTTTTGTTATGTACTCTGTTCCATTTTGTTTTGTATTCCTGATTAGCACAAAATAACTATATAAACTGTAGAGAGTAAAGCACAGATCAGATCATTCTGAGCGACAACACTGTGTCTGTGTCTCGTTAAATCAGATAGATCTCCAGGCCTGCTGAGACGAGGACCAACCCGGGCAGGGCTATCAGTCTATCTGACCCAGACAAGGGTGCCCCCTTTCACGCGGCACCATAAATCGCAGTAAAAACGCACCAAGCTCTACAAAAAAATGGGACGATTGCTGTGTGCAGGGCAGCCCATTCAGATGGATGGGCTGCCCTATGTGTGATGAGTGAAAATGTACCAAAATGCCTCCCCACCTCGCTAAAAAAAAAAAAAAAATGCATGTGGGAATGCGAGTTCCCGCTATGCAGAGATGTGAACGGGGCTTAACAGCTGAGTGTTTCTGCCCACTCCCTCCTATGTACTTGTATAAAGATGCCATACACTATGCAATCTGATTGTATATTGAGGATCTAGTGAGGAGGGTGATCACTAATTGATTGCATTTCATTTAAAAAATGTGTACCTGGAGATGTGCGGTAGGTAGAAGGGTGGATGATGCAGGGGGTGTGCTAATGAGGTCAGTTAGTCAACACCTTCCTGTGTCATGACCTACAGTCTGATCAGGAAGTAGACAGAAGCAATAGATACATTTGGAAACATGGATGGAGGACAGTAAGGTAAGTGTCTGTAGATTCTATGAAAAGTGTTAATATTTTTGCAAAGTACATGAATGCTATAATGGTACATAGGGGAGCTGGAATTTATAAAATAAAAAAAAGTGAACAAAGGTGAACCTTTAAGAGCAAGGTGTTATTGACATTCAATATTGCCCATCAGAAGAGATGACTACAGATGCACTCACCAAGCCATTGTTTAAAGGAACGTCATAGTCTTCTACAGAAGGACCTCAACATCATATAGCAAAGCACATACTGTTGAGAAGGGGTGTTGGAAGTGCAGCAGCATGTACAATGCACTCTGAACTATAGATGGCTTTGTAGTGATTTACTGCCATTTGTGTGTTTTTATACTGTATGTCTGAATATTCTGCATGGGAAGAATTTTTTTTCTCTCTGCTCTCTCCTTTGCTGTGTTCTCAAACACGTATGCTGTTCCCCTATGAAAGTAATGCTGAATCTTACATTTCTCAAGATCTCAGTGCCTCATCTTATCACATAACTAACAATTAATACCCTTGAAAGATTAATCTCCAATATTCTGTCTTAATCACTGTTGATTTCTGGATTTTTTACTTCAGTTGACAATGTACATTTAAAATTCAAACAACCATATGTGGACATTCAAAACTTCATTATAAGCAAAAATAATGAGCTGAGTTTCAGAAAACTCCCACATGTCAGTCCTACTGCATCTGTTGTCAAAGCTGTCAGTCTGACATTAGAAATATGCCTACTGGAGGGGGCAGCAGAGAAATGTCTTCATAAGTGTGCTACCAATCCTTCAATTTTCTTATCAGCAGGGGGTGGGAGGAGAGGTGACTGAGAAAACAGAACTTAAACAGCAATTTTATGCCTAATGCCTCGTACACACGGTTCGACGATCGCATACAACAGGTCGTACGAACGACCGTTGTATGCTAATCCGACCGTTAGTACGCGTGATTAGAACAGCAGATACGCTGGTCGTACAACAGGAGTTGTATGAGCAAACTAGAAAACTTGGTAGTACCAACAAGCGGTCGTACGACCGTTGTATCGTGTGTACAGAGAAGTTGGTCCAACAAGTTGTATTGTGCAAAACACGCATGCTCAGAAGTCAGGAACGGCTGGACGCTAATTACATGCACCTGAACTTTCTCTTTATACGTTCATAACACGTCGCTACGTTCAGCTTGGTCGTACGATCGTGTAGTGCATGTCAGTATGCTAGATACAACAGCAACATACGATTTGGTCCGTTCGGTCGTACGACCATCGAACCGTGTGTACGAGGCTTAAGAGTATAGTAGACCATATACACTCATCGACTGAAATGTACTGGGAACACCTGTACTTCTGCTAATCATGCAATTATGTAATCACCCAATCATGTGCCAGCAATGCAATGCACATAGTCGTGCAGATACAGTTCAGGAGTTTCGTTAGATCGAGCAAGAGAATGGGGGAAATGTGAACTTTTTACCCACTTGACCACTGGGCACTTAAACCCCCTTCCTAACCAGACCAATTTTCAGCTTTCAGTGCTCTCACATTTTGAATGACAATTACTCAGTCATGCAACATTGTACCCATATGAAATTTGCGTCCTTTTTTTCACACAAATAGAGCTTTCTTTTGGTGGTATTTAATCACCGTTGGGTTTTTTATTTTTTGCGCTATAATTAAAAAAAGAACGAAAATTTTGTAAAAAAAATAATTTTTCTTTGTTTCTGTTATAAAATTTTGCAAATTAGTAATTTTTCTTCATAAATGTTGGCCAAAATTTATACTGCTATATATCTTTGGTAAAAAAAAAAACAAATTAGTGGATATTATTTGGTCTTTGTGAAAGTTATAGAGTCTACAAGCTATGGTGCCAATCACTGAATATTGATCACAACTGATATACTGACGGCCTATCTCATTTCTTGAGACCCTAACAAGCCAGGAAAGTACAAATACCCCCC
>BLSH010480231.1:1214416-1234089 GCA_018402905.1 Glandirana rugosa
ACAACTGAAACGTTCCCTCAAAAGTGAATCATTCTATTAAAAGACAATCGAATTGTTAACAACACTTTTAAGTGAAACTTTTCTGATGGGTTTGTGTACTACGTTCCTTTTACTTCATTCGAACATTCCCCCCTAATTTCACTAGGACGACGAAACGAGTTGTCACTGTTTAGTGTCCAATTGAAATTTGAATGTCAAATAATACGTATAACAAGTTATACTGTTTATTTTACAATTTTTTAGGTATGTGGCATACTGTCGTACACATTTTCTGTTGTTGTCTACTTTTTATTTATTTTTATTTACTGTCTTTATGGGTTTGGTAGGGCGGACCGTGGTTGTTAGTCGGTGTCATTGGTGAAGGGCTGGCGCGATATCTGTTTTCTGCAGCAGGGGGCGCGCGGGAAGCGAGATTCTGGAGGACGTCCATGGACGTCCACTCAGAATAACCCGACCGCGCTGTGGACGTCTTTTGTCTATAGCGCGGTCGGGAAGTGGTTACTGTGGCTGATTGTTGGTGCCAGGCGGGATGGTTTGGGTATTTCTGTCATTTATTTTTATTTATTTTTCATCTGTTGTTGTCTTTTACACATGCTGTCATACGGTGTATGGATTTTTTAACATTTTATTTGTCATATTGAACAATATGCATAATAAACTGTAAGTTTAAAGTTAACCTGTGATTTGTCACTGTTGAGCAAAGCAGCAGGATCACTTTAATCCCCCCTTACAAGCTTACTTCATTTTCCTTGCATCATGTGTTTGGGTAGTCTTTTCAAAGTGAATTTTCACAACAATTGTTAAGCTAACAGAAAATTATCTTACTAAGTGAAAACTCCCTTGCAAAGTCAACACCCTATTTGGCTTTAGTAAATAAACCAGTGGCGGCCCGTCCATTAGGGGCGCATGGGCGCCACCCCCTATCAATGCGTCCGGCCCCCTGATCTACATGCAGAGTGCCGGACCATGGATTCCAATGGGGGGGCTGTATTTTTTTGAAGCACGTGATTAGAGCTAAAGGCTCTAATAGGCTTCAGAAAAGGGTGGTATTGGGGCACAGAGCATTTCGCTCCGAGCCCACCCAGTTGTGTGCAGCAACAAACAGGAGCGGGAATATGGGAACATATAAATTTCCTTTATTCAAAGTCTGCTCTGTTCAGCATCCTGGAGAGAGGAAAGGAAGCCCTGCATAAGCTCCAAGTCACTCTAGTTGGATCTTACACAGTGCTTTGGACTCCCTCCCTGTCTGTATTTAACAGCACTGAATCAATCACCAAGCACACCAGTCACGTGCCTGGATGTATTTGGCATTTTCTAATGGCAGTCAAATTAATTGGTGGAAAGGTAAAGGAAAATTGATTATGTGCTGTTGGGGAGGGGCCATGCATTGGCAAAAAACAGTTTTGCTTTACCTTAAATTGGCTGTCGCTTTAGAAAAAAAAAACTGCTGGTACCTAGAGATATCTGCACATATTTGAAACATCCCAAATATACCTTTACTCTGGTAGCTAGAGTCAACGCTTGTCCTGGCCCCCAACTACATGCATTCCAATTAGCCCATAACTATGATGAGCTACCTCCTTGGCTAATAGGAATTTTTGTGAGATTGAAGTGGGTGGGTTAGTTTCATCACTACCAGAAAGTGCCAAAGCATTACCTATTCAGAATGGCCTTGCATTTGGCTATGGCACAGGGGAATGGTAGCTATTGCAGGTATGTGCAGGCAGCACTTGGCGACTGCTCGCTAGCTGTTCCCTCTTTCGCTTCTTTTTTAAAATTACAGATTCGCTTTAGTTATTTATTAATTGAGCACCTCTGCTCCCCTGTACTTTATACCAGAATGCATGTATGCATGTGCTAGGATACAAAACAAGTGTGTGTCCTAGTACACTACAACAAGGTAATACAAGCTTAAAATGTAATACATAATCTTGATTTTTGCCCACAGTGCAGTAGATTGCACAGAAGTATACTTCTAAAGTAAGGTGGGCTATCATTCAAGGTACGATAACATGATTTAGCAGCAGTTACTAGTTTAGAGAATATAAAATTATCTATTTGGCAAGGCCCCTTTCCACCATATGGCAATACAGTGGAACTGTTTCTCAGATAATACTTTTATTCTGTTTGCAATTTTCAACATATTAGATTTTAAAGTACATTTCATTCAGGTACATGTGTTTGTTCTTTACAAACTTGCAGAAAATAAAGTTATACGTCCTATAAATAAAGTAAATTATACTTCTACTCATTAACGATTAAATATGAAAATAGCTGGAGATCTCAAAGAAACAAAATATTACAAGAAAAAGTGAAATCTCAGCCCATTAAATACATTTACCACTGAATGAAATAAACAGACAACAAATAATTCACTCTCTACAATTAGCTATCCAATGAAGAATCACTGCAGTCTTCACTACTGCAGTTTTCACTATTGCACTTAATTGACAAGCAGGGTCTTAATCTCTAAAAGTACATCTATACTACTGGACCTGCACCTGGACTGTGCACACCAAAGTACATATTTTAAGTAAGCAATTAAAGCACTTTAAAACAAGTCTTTACTCACTTCTGTAGCACTGTGGGAAAATTGTGATCATGTATTGTTAAGTTATGTAAAAAAATATATATACCTGATTACTAGCTTATTATTTCAAACAAATGCTTTAGGTTAAAGTCCTTCAACTTACCGAGAATACATTCTGCTTGAGGACGCATTCTTATGCTATTTTCGATAAACCCGATAACATGTACATCATCGATACTAATAACTCTGAGCCCCAACCCCTCAGATTTACCACCAGGTTCCACAATCACTTTAGACAGATGGAACACATTCTACGCAGGCATTGGCCTATCCTTTTAGAGGACCCACACCTTAAGTCCTCCCTGACTGACAGGCCTAAATCTCTTATAGATGGGCCAAAAATGTCAAGAGCCAAATCGCCCTGAGTAAACACAAAGTCCTTCATCCCCACCAGTCTCTAACCTTTCTTGACCTAAAAGGGATGTACCAGTGCTGTAAACTCAAGTGCTTTACGTGCAAACACGTCCAGCATGGACAGAATGGCTCCTACCCATCTCTGATCTGGGACAGAACAGCCCCTAGACCCACATCAGAGGCGTCGGTCTACACCACAAAGTCCTTGGTGAAGTCCGGGGTCACAAGCACCGGTTGTACACAGAGGGCTTGTTTTAACTTCTGAAACGCATTCTTGGCTTCACCATGACCGACCCTCTACCTCTTGTCAGATCTGTCAGGGGGACGGCAATGGTGGCAAAGTCGGGTATGAAGCTCCTATAGTACCCTATGATCCCCAGAAATGCACGCACGCACCTGCTTTTTAGTTAGGGGTTGGGGTCATACTACTGGACCTGCACCTGGACTGTGCACACCAAAGTACATATTTTAAGTAAGCAATTAAAGCACTTTAAAACAGGTCTTTACTCACTTCTGTAGCGTTGTGGGAAAATTGTGATCATGTATTGTTAAATTAGGTAAAATAATATATATACCTGATTACTAGCTTATTATTTCAAACAAACAAATGCTTTAGGTTAAAGTCCTTCAACTTACCGAGAATACATTCTGCTTGTGCCTTCGTCAGGTTCAATCCCAGCAACAAACACTGATGCTTCAGTTGCCATTGAAATTTGCCTGTTAGACAAAAACATTAACAAGCATAGTATGAAAATGCAACTCCAAGAAATGGATCAGTTGTACTGTTAATGCTTACTAAGAAATATCTCCACTATGCTTGTGTCACAAAATCTGCTTGGAAACAGAACTTCAGACAAACAGGCTGTGATTGGACAAGAATGGATGAGATTAATGAATAAAGTGTTTTTTCCTCCTGTCTCCTTCTGTTGTCTTGTTCATTGCTTGCAGATGTGCATATATCAGAGCCTGATTGGAGAAAAGTAATGAGCATCCCTCTCTCACCCTACTCTTCTACTTCATTTGTGTTTAATAGCTGTTAGTGCCTGTGTTAAAGAGATTTTCCCTTATTTTCTGTTCCCTCCTCACCCAGACAAAGGCACTAACAGCAATAAAACATCTATATAGCATAGCAGAGAAGGGCTAGAACCTAATGAGGCACCCTGTGTGTTGGGGGGTAGCAGCGTTTTTTTTAGGAAAGGAAATGGGAAAGAAAGCACAGCGCCTCTAAGTTCAGCATTAAAAGACCATTTAATGATTATAAGGATACAAATCAGCTACTCACAAAGGAATAGAAGGTAAACACATTGTGATCATAATGATCCTGCTGTGTAGATCTGGAGGAAGTCACTGTGTATCTGTGGCCTTGGGGTCCAGCTGGTGGCTTGTACGGTGGTGTCCGGCACTCGCAGCTCAGGCTGGGCAGCGAGAGGGATGCTGGAGACTCCAGGTCGATGTCACAAACGGTCGACAGAGCCGGGGAGGTGGCTTCGCATTCAGAGAATGTGTGCTCCTTCCTTAGGCCATACAGAGTGCCATCGCATATATATTTCACATAACCATACACTCAAAACTAAGTTCCTGGAGAAGGGTCACCCTGAGGCACTAATTGAGGACACATTCTTATGCTATTTTGATAAATCCGATAACATGTACATCATCGGTACTAATAACTTTGAGCCCCAACCCCTCAGATTTACCACCAGGTTCCACAATCAGTTTAGACAGATGGAACACATTCTACGCAGGCATTGGCCTATCCTTTTAGAGGACCCACACCTTAAGTCCTCCCTGACTGACAGGTCTAAGTCTCTTATAGATGGCCCAAAAATGTCAAGAGCCAAATCGCCCTGAGTAAACACAAAGTCCTTCACAAAGGGTTTGCCTTCAGGATAGCATGTCGCATAGTCCAATATTACCAAAATGTGCTGGTGGCCCCGGGCAGACTTTACTGCTGGCCCCACCAGATCCATGCCAATTCTCTCAAAAGGCACTTCAATTATGGGTAGGGGAACAAGCGGACTGCGAAAATGGGGTGACGGGGCAGACATTTGACACTCGGAGTATGACTCACAGTACTCTCTGACATCTGCATACAGCCCAGGCCAGAAAAACCTCTGGGTTATTCTCTCCCTGGTCTTTCCCATACCCAAATGTCCCCCCCTCTATATGACCATGGGCCAAGTCTAGCACCATCCTGCGGAAGGGATTGGGAACCACCAACTGTTCTACCTCGTCCTCACTGTGTTTTACCACCTGATACAGCAAATTGTTTTTAAGAGCCATGTAGGGGAAAGACACCCCTCAATTAGGATCCACAGGTTCCCCATCAATCATCTTAAAGTTCTCTCTGGCTCTAATGAATGTGACATCTCATAATTGCTCTGTACAAAAATCCTCCCTCCTGACCTCTAAGTCAGGGATCCCATTCTGTCCACTCTCACTATTAGAGTCAGAAATGTTCTCTGGTTCATTAACCTCAAACTGAGAGCTGTCTTCCAGCTCCTCCGGCTCCCCAGCCATTACAGGAAAAGGAAGAGGGTCTCCTTCTCCCTCGATCCTGTTAACCATCTCCTCTACCATTTGGCAAAACAGGTCTGGTGAGAGTTCCCGTGCTTCCCCAGCAAGGGGAGCTCTACCCTCCAGACTCTCTGTGCCTTTCCATAACCTCCAAAAATGGGGAAAATCCCTCCTCACTAGGACCTCATGAAGCAGGGAAGGTACCACCCCCACTGAATGTGTCACACTGCCCCAAGGGGTGTTAATCTCAACCACCGCAGTCTGGTAGTAGTGTCCCCATGGATGCAAATAACCCCTATGGTGCTAGTGTGAAATTTGCAGGATTTACACAACCGCCGTTGACTAAAGTCACAACACTACCCGAATCAAGCAGTGCAGTGACTGGCTTCCCATCTTCCCAACAGACAACACACACATTTGCCTTTCCATGCGACCCTGACGTGATGCAGTACATGCAACCTGTGCAAAAAGAGATATGTGTCTTTTCAGATAAAAATGAAAAACTAAAAAATACTGCGCTCGTGAGGAATAAGGTGCTAAATTGTTAATGTGCAAAAGTAAAGCTTGATATAGCAGCGACTGTATTTGCAAGATATAAATGCAAAAAAGGAAAAAAAATAGATAAGATTAGAAAATAATTGAACAATCTTAAAATATAAGTGCCAATAAAAAGTTCAAGTCCAAAGTGAGTGATTCCACTATGTAGTGTAAATTTCAAAACAATCTTCCTCCTTCAGAAGCTTATAAAATCCGCATGCTAATAGTAGCACCGTGCACAGTAAAACTTTGTGACAGATTCCACCACCGTGATAATAATGTGCTTACCCCCAGCTGTTGATCTCTTATTATAGGAGATCAGAAGAAGCCTGTGTGTATATCCTCCCTGAGTTATACCATTATGCCGGCATGGAGCCTGATGACTTCCATGGTTGTGTCCAGATAAACTTGGTCCTCTCTTTCCAATTAAGGACATGGGGTATACCAAAAAGAAAAAAGGCCTCCCATAGCGTAATACAGTAAAATCAATTGGTTTTTAAAAGTATTGCACTTACAATTATGTATAAAGTTTGAGCGGGTCAGTCACATATATATCTCATCTAGTCCAGTATCCAAAAGTCACGGTGTGTAGAAATGGAGCCGTAACCTGACCGATTTCATCGCTATTGGACTTCTTCCGGGGGTATCAGCGTCCATTCCCTACCACCACTAGATATAGTGTGAGAAGGAGACATGGCTCCATCTATTTTCAGGCACTTCAGGGTAGGAACAAGCCTTGCTTTCACCTGATCCCACTATTGGATGAGAGGCGAACCAAGCCTCTCTTTCACATGGCTCGATATGCAATAGACTAAGGAGTTTCAATATAGTCAAGCCTCAGTTTGAGAGTGTTCTCCTATTGGGGAGAAGCAATCAGACCACGCCTCACTCTCACTAGGTTTTGCTCCCATAGGACCATAAGTTGCTGTGTAACCGAGCCTCAGTTTGAAACTGCTCTCTCATTACCAGAGTGTCATACCTATTAGTAGTTTTCAGGGCATGACGAGACAGCCGCGGACCTATCCCTGTACACAACCCCAGGGATAAAGCTTATTGGTCATGCAGCCTCTCTCCTCCCTGAACCAAGGAGGAGTATATGATGTCACCTCGTGTTCCCACATACAGAATTATAAACAAAGACTATGGAACACAGTCTAATGGCCCGAATGAAAATACAAAAAATGAAGACTATAGATAGATTATTTAGGAGCCATGTGTTATTTCTCACTGGCAATCTACACAAATATCCTAAGATTATATCACATAAAAATTCAATAGTGAAATTAAAAATACAAGTTAAAAATAAGTATTACATTTCTCCTATACAGCAAAAAGATTTTTAAAAAGCGAAAAATGCCTGCATATAATCAATATAAAGCCTGTGTGTATCTAAATCACTAAAATTAAAAGAGGCTAGAGAAAGCAAATATCCTGGTTATCTAGGTCAGGAGTTGTCCAGAAATTAATTCAGATCCCAATCAATGTTCATACCCATTGGGGCGTAACACTGAAGGATGAAAATCCATTTAGTTTCAAGTCTGGACAACTCCCTGACCTTATAGCTGCCTCTCGAGTGTGGTAAAACATGATCAAGCCCTACAAACAGGGTACCAGAAGGATCTCTGTCATGTACCAGATCATAGTGTCTTGAGACACTATAGTTTTTATATCCTTTCCTTATATTCGCAATGTGTTAGTTTAGTCTTACATTGAGAGTTCCTGTGGTTCTTCCTACGTATTGTAGGTCACACCTACACTGTAACATGTATACCACATTTGTGGTTCTACACGTGATAAATGATTTTATATTATATTTTTTGGAGGTTATAGTAGAACAGAAGTCCACAATTTTTCTACTCCTGCAGCTGTTAAGACTGCATACCTAGCAGTTACCACATTTATAGTAACCTGTTAGACTGCGGAAGAGAGAAGAAATTTTATTAGGAGGATCCAGGACATTATGGACAATTTTGGCCCTGAGAGTGGGTGCTCCTCTAAAAATAACCTGAGGTTTTGGGGGAAGTTTTTGTCCTAATACTCTGTCATTCTGCAGAATTATCTAAAGATAATGAGGATATGAAAATGCAGTTTGGCTTTATTACCAGCTACTCAATTCAACTTAAAACGGTGAAACGTATAGTCCAAAAGCACTGGCATATTCTACAGAATGGTGATTCTCCTCCTGCTGTGCTGCAGCAGCCTGGCGATTCGCCTTGTGCAGTTGGCGAATTCCTCCTGCTGTTGGCGAATTTCCTCCTGCTGTACTGCAGCGGCCTGGCAATTTTCCTCCCACTGCGCTGCAGCGGCTTGTGCGACTTGGAGGTTGGTCTCCCGCTGGGCCGCAGCCGCCTGTAGCAAGGCCTTCAACATCTCCTCCATGCTGGAAAGTTGCCCGCATCCTACACCACGTGTGGGAGATTAGCTCGTGGGGGTCACCTTTCCAGGGAAAAAGGCAGCTTGCAGGCAAACTTCTGGAGGGTGGTCAGGTTTATTGATAAAGGTTGCAAGTCATAAAACAAACAAAATAGCAAAAACAACTCCTTGCCGTCCGGCGCTAAACTATACAGAGCAGGATACCTCTCTATACGGTGTTGGGCTTGACCCAGACAACTCCAAACAAAACAATTGCAAAATTTTCTTTTTGATTCCTTAGAGCAACCAATCCCCAAGGTGTAGCTCTCTCAGTGTAGTGATACTGAGTCCCAGGCCAGAGCAACACTGAGTTCTCCTCCTGGTCAGTAAAAGCAGATGAAGCGGGATTTGGGTGGACCAGAAACTCTGGGCTGGAACCAGCTCTGCCTGGCAAAATCCAGGCCGGACTTTTTCTAGTCCACTCCAAGTGAACGCATGTGAGGCGACAGATATCTCGCCTCGTATAATGTCATAGAGCGTTTATCCTGTTTCTAGGAAAGGAAATGTCCACATTTGGGACACAAACAACAGTAGAAACTTGACAACAATGCAAAATGATTCCTCACTCTATACAAAGCTAAAAAAAATGTATTTAACCGTTTAATAATCTTCTAATTTAACATGATTTTCTTTATGGTCTTTACCACTTTTTAAAAAATAAACAGAGTAGGTTTTGAACGGGAATGCTCATACTGTATTTCATTTTTGAATAGGTGTGCTTCTAAAGTTATTATACAAGATGGAAAAACCTTTGCACTGTAACAAAATCATTTTCACAAAAAAACTATTCCTTACGCCATGATAAAAGCAATGTTTTCTGTCACTCCGTCCACTGACTTTGAGAAGCGCAATATAGATCGATAAGATTCATCTATTGTAAATATCTGCAGGCAAAGAAAGAAGAACAATAAGAATACATTACATGAGGATTACTAATGCAATGATTGTAGGCAATGAAAGCAAAGAGAAAATGTTATATATACTGTTTTTGTCTGGTATACAATAAAAACAATTACACCTTTATTAAACACAAAAACCAAAATGTAATTTATTGCAGTTTACCACATTACTTGTAAATTGTAAAGGCTTGTTTTTTTTTTTAATAACAAACATGTTATACTTACCTGCCCTGTGCACTTGCGGTCTCACACCATAGACACCTTGTCCATAGGCTTAAACAGTGCGGCCTGCCCCTGCTCCCTTCTACCATGATTTGACTGACAGCAGCTCCTGCTGCCTCAGCAAAGCCTGTGAGAACATGGAGAGGAGAGAGAAGAACTGAAGTCGGGCACAGCACTGGATTGATACAGGACTCCAGTAAGGGCTCTTTCACACATGCGGACCGATCAGGTCCACCTGTCAGTTTTTCAGACGGACCTGAACAGACGCCCCTTGTACCTCTATGGAGCAACAGATGTCAGCAGTCACCTATTTTCCATCCGACTGGTGGATCGGATCGGATGAAACCGGACAGGTGGATTTGTTTTAATCCGATCCCCATAGAGGAGAACGGGGCTCTGACAGATCCATCTCTACACAGTGAGCAGTGACAGACCTGTCATCTGCTGGCTCAGCGGGAATCAACGGATTGATCCCCGCTGAGCAAGCGGAGTCCGTGAAAATGGACAGACAGGTGTGAAAGAGCCCTAAGTGTTTAACCTCTTACCACTGGCTGCACACATGTATGTGGCTTCTCAGTGGGTGGGCTTTAATGCCGCATATATGCGGCCCTATGTAAACATTTGTTTGCGCTGACAGCGTGCACCTTGCGGGCTCCTAGCATGGTTACCGTCAGGGACTGGAAAGATCCTGATGCATACTTGCGATTGGGATCTTTCCGCACATGTGACAGCCAATCACGTAGGTCACATGACCCGAATGCCCACCTCCACCTCCCAGCATTTAAATGGCTGGGAGGCAGCAGCAGAAAGGGGTTGGGGGGGGGGGCTGGGAGGCACTGGTATTGGAAGCTTTATTACCTTAATGCAGAGAATGAAATAAGGTTAAAAGGCCTGTTGCCTTTACAACCATGTTAAGTGTGGTGTTTTTTTCCCCCATAATTTCAACTGGTGATCTAGCCAATAACAAACTACCTGTCTTAGGCTGCCCATACATTATAGAATTTTCTTGTTCAATTTCCTTTAGATTTACCTTCAACTATGTAGTACAAGGGTCTGTCTGGTTGCATACAAGTTGAAAGTGTTTAGGTTTGGCCTCATATTATATGGCTTTGGCGAATCTAGAGAAAAATTGTACAAGAAGATTGTATAATATATGGCCAGCCTAAGGGTGGCTCCACTCTGGATGACGGAGCAGCAGACACACCCTTGTGCAGCATCATTGTCAATCTGGAAAGACCACAGTGTTAGATGCACGAGCACATTCAGAAGCATTTAACATAAAAAATGAAACGCGAACCCCAGCTAAAACTTTTTTTTTTTTCTTGTTCAATATTTTTATTGAAAAAACAAAAGAAGCATTACAAAGCATATGAGCGTCATACCATGTAACTTAACAAGAAATGTGATTAGACGGGATACAAAAACCTCCATAGCTATTATGGGTACATTGTGATCATAACAAGCGTGAATCCTCAATAGTGGGCCTTGTATACTCTGCACACTCATGCCCTGTGGCACCCCACTGGGGTCACACTGTGCCACAGGGATGAGGGGGCAGCGGTGGAAGCTAGAGCACTTCAGCACGCAAATATCAACATTTATATACTTAGACAAGAGGAGCGCAGATTAACTTTGAGAATAACACTTAACACACCCAAACTCGATCTCGGATGTACTGCTTAAATTGGAAGAAATTGTAAGCTAGAACAGTAAAATATTATAGAAACGCTGAGCTGAGTAACGGATGGCAGACGAGATGGCTTTACAATGAGTATAAACTAGAAGAGAGGTAAGAAAAGGGAAGACAGAGAGGCGGAAAAGGGAACAGTGGTGGCTGAATGGCTAGATGTAAAGAAGGACAGGGCAGGTAGAACTAGGTTTCCGGGATCAGTGGCTCATATGTCAAATAGGAGACTGAGATAATAAGTGGTGCGGGAAGTGATTACAGCATCAGGAGATTCCTGTCACAGTCAGGTGGTAGGCAATTTCTAACCCAGGGGTCCCAAATTTTCTCAAATTTGCATATTCTGTTGCGGTCTATGGCTTCCTTTTTAGCATGTATAAAGGCCTTATTCATTCTGCCTCTGGCCGCAGTCACTACAAGCGCAGGGGATTTCCAAGCCTTGGCAATCGTCTGCTTGGCTGCGGTTGTGAGGAAGACTAATAGCTTGAACTGAGAGGTAGTCAACTGGATCGGTTTCAGGTTGAGTAGAGCAATCGAAGGGTCAGGACTGGAGCAATACTTGTCTCTAAGGCTTTAGAGGCGATAAGGAAGATATGCTTCCAGAAATCTTTTGCTAAAGGACAGTCCCACCAGGTGTGGAAAAATGTACCTGGCTCATTACAGCCTTGAAAACAATTTATCAGGTATGAGGGAAGAAATTTAGCGATTCTGGCTGGCACTAAATACCATCTGGTGAAAACCTTAATATTGGTCTTCTTAGCCAATATATTGGGGGAGGAAGAATTAGTAGCTGACCATATATCAGACCATTCAGTTATGTCCAACATACGCCCCAGGTCGGAAGCCCACTTGTTTGCATATGAGGGCAAAGGGTCGTTCAAATCAGTGACTAATAGGTGATAGAGTAATGAGATGGTGCCTCTGGCATGAGGGTCGGATTTACAGATATGCTCAAAGGAAGATAGATGAGTCAGAGGTGTATCAGTATTAAGAGAAGGTGTGTAGAAGTTCTTTATTTCTAAGTATCAAAATAATTCTCAACTGGGAAAACCATGAGCTTTGCAAAGGGTAGGAAAGATGCTAAAGGAGTTATTGGTGACAAAGTTACGCAGTCGGAGCAGGTTGGAGGAGGCCCAGATTTTGAAAGAGTTAGGGGAGTCCCAAGCAGGGGGAAAGGCCGGGTTTCTTAGAAAGGAAAGAAGGGGGTTAGGAGGAGATTGCAAGCTGCGGGAAACCCTGTGCTTATCCCAGATAGAAAGGGAATGTTTGATAATTGGGTTAAACGGGCGAGTGCGGTCAGCATGCCTAAGCCATAGAATGTTAGCAACGGAGATAGGGTCAACTGCGGCGGATTCAATGGCTACCCAAAGTGGGACTTCTTTGGTCGCATGATACTTGGTGAGTTGAGCGATCTGCGCTGCATGAAAATAAGATGTGAATTTGGGTACACCAACACCGCCACAACTCCTAGGTGTGTAAAGCCAGCTAAAACTTTTTAAGCAGTTACAGCAGCAGTTTTTTCCATTTGGGAAACATATTTTGTCTTGGCCCTCTACGTGCCACTTTTGCTAGACAGCTTGGTCTGTTAAAGGAAGCTGAAAAGTAACAGACATACTAGATTTACTAGCCAGATCAACAGATGAACAGACAGGAAAACAAAGCCTAAAAGAGGAAAACAAATTTTTTCTTTTTGCTTTTAATACTTCTTTAAAGCTAAACTCCAGGTATGATCTTAATTGCATACTTAAATTGGTCCACCTTGGATCAATATAAGTATAAATATCTCATACCTGAGGAACCTCTGTGGAAGCTGTCAATTAGTGCAGTAGTCAGCACTAATACAGTGATTGCTACAATCTTCTGGGTCTTGAACATCTGTAATTAGGGACTTTGACTTCTTTAGTCAGGCTGTATACCAGTATATTGTACTTTACTGTGTTATTACTGTGCTACTGCCTTTACTTTACAGTAATATTTCTTGTGGTATTATACGGTTACTATTGCTCTAACCAAATTTCCTCCTTCAGGTCCTTAGTGTTAATAAAGAACACTAAAACCCACATGATGTATGGGTAAGTTCGAAGTGAGTCATTGTTGGAACAGGACAAAAGATCAATGCAGTGGCTGCTTCAGGAGTGAGTGCTACAAGTAGAATTCTGAGCAGTCATTATCAGCACTTAGACAGAACACTGAAATCTATTTGTTATGGCATATTATAAAGCTTTTAATTAATGGTTTTCAGTTTATGGTGCCTTTGACATGATCCAGGCACAGGTAATTAAAACCATTAGCAGAGGCTTCATGGCATTTCATAAAATACTTTAGGTTAAGTTAGGTGATAAACATTTTGAGTCCCTTCCCCTAAAAATGCCCTATCTAAGGTATAAGTTGACTATCAATCAGATACCACAGACAGAGGGCTCTTGAGAAAGTCTTAATGATGAAACACGTTGAGGAAGTGATGTCATTATGTCAGGCAGGAAACGGAAGTTGAAATTCAGCCATCTTTGTTAAATTCTTCTATAGGCACATTTTCAATAAAGTAATTTTAATTGCTATAATACTACACCATGGGGCTGTTCTTGTTGTAACATCTCTTGGAGGTGTAGCGCCCCCTGGTAAGTGGGAGCTAGTGTGATTCGATTTTTGGTAGGTAAGGAACATTTAGTCAGGCCTGACTGATGTGCAGGCCTGATTGTTTTTGGTTTTGGGCTGTGAGTGGCTGAGGGAGGATTGAGTGATTATATAAGCAAACAAACACAGCGCAATGTGAATCAAATATCAAAAACTCAGCTGCTACTTAATCAAATAATCAATAATGAAACAGGAGAAAATAACGTACATAGTGTCACATAATCACAGTAGCGCTTCAGAACAAGTTGTATATAAAAAGAATAAACAGTGTCAGAAAATTTAAATTATTATATGTAAAGTCCAAAACAGTCCAATGATGTGTCATCATAAATCCAAAAACATCCAGTGCTGGTTAGGTGAGTAACATCCACTTCAAGTGAGAAACCTTCCCCCCAAGTGCCAATCACCTCCTAAAGACAGAGGCTTACCAGATGTCCGCGAATTAAAGCATATGACTGCGTCAGACATCCACTCGCACCAACTGGTGTTAAGCCTCCATAGACAGCTCAATGCAGCAACATCCCAGCACCGATCCCAAATGTGATCCAAAACATGAAACCACAAAACAACCTGTCATAGTGTAAAACCACTTTAAACAGTGGAATTTTATTAAAAAGTATTGCGCTTACATTTAATTATATCTTTAAAATAGCATCATCATATATACTTTACTGGTCCCGAGTGTGCTGCCAGCTTCAGAACTCCAATCCGCACGAACGGTGCCTCGGTCCGAACGGTCACTCGCTTCGAACGGTCACTCGCTCCGAACGGTCACTCGCTCCGAACGGTCCAGTCTTTCTAGTGCTGTGTAGCCACGTCCCCTGACGTTGACGCGTTTCGTCACTTCCGACTTCGTCACAGAGGGGGTGGCTGCACGGCACTAAGCATTATATAGCACTCATCATTTCCTGGTTGAACTGCCTGGATGCCTAATTAGCATAATAACACTCCCCCCAGCTCAGCAAGGTATTTAACTGAGATCACAATGGAAAAACACCTCCAAGCCTGCCATTTCCACAGTTAACCAATTCATGGCAGAGCTCAATATGCCAAATCATCCCTCAAAGTCCCAAAGTTTCCGAAAGTTACCTAACACATGGCACACAGGCAAGTTCAACCCGGGACGGTGCAACTTGCAAGACATATAAAACCCATACATAAAAACATTAAAAATTATATAATCAAAAATATATACTACTTATCAATAAACGATTATATAATATTCAGTGAGGCACCAATATACTAAACAACACACAGAATTCACTCTGAGCCAATCATGTACATTGATCAATTCAAAACTCCCCCAGATCCCATAATCCGAATGATCGGTCGGGTTAAACCATAATTGAATAAAATTGGATAAAAGATTAAAGAAAATTTTTTTTTAAAAAAGTTACACACATAGAATATTGCACAAAGTGTGTAACACATTATGAGAATGTAATCATTCCACACTCATACCAAAAAAAAAAAAATATTTGAAACGATCGTCCCCATATGGTCCGCCCGATCTGTACGTGTATGGTCACTCAGAGAAACAAACCCCTTTAAAGTAGCATAAACATTTAAAAATTATAAAAATTATAAAATAATTTTGAAATAATTTACTAACACTACGTATAAATAGAGGAAGAAAAACTAGTAAACATATCACCTATATATGATATATAGCAATCATCCATAGGTCTATCAAAAATCACAAACATATACATATAATAATTTTAATTTTTTGACACAGTTTTTTCTTTTTATATACAACTTGTTCTGAAGCGCTACTGTGATTATGTGTACATTATTTTCACCTGTTTGATTATTTGATGAAGTAGCAGCTGAGTTTTTGATATTTGATTCACATTGCACTGTGTTTCTTTGCTTATATTGTCAGTTCTTTCTTTCATCTACACATTTGGGAAAGCCCACATTGCAGCAATGGATGCCGTGCATTTTTTAAATTCAAGAAATGTTGATCTGAAATCAATATTTGGGGCAAATATACAGCCACAAACGAATGATGATTATGCATCTGCGTTTAAACCACTGTCTTATATCTTGAAAAACAGATCAGAACTTGGTGGGACATTTCCTGAGATGGGAGGTACCTCCCCAAGATGGTCTATGTGACCAAGAGACCAAGAGTCACTCACGGAATGGGCAATTTTTTTTTAACAAAGCAGGCTATGAACTACAGGACCTGGTTTTAAAGAGGAAGAGAAAAAAGATGCTTATTTTAGAGGAAAAGATTAGGAGTTTACAGGCTGAATTGGAACCAGTGAAAGATAAACCGGCCACTAGGGAGTTTAATGAGACTTTAAAGAAGAAGTTAGATAAAATTGATAAGGATACACAAAGGATGAAAGTTAAAAAATTCTGCAGAGATGTGTCTGATTTCAAGAACAATCAGATCTATCTGTGGCAGAGCAATCCTGTAATTATGACGTCTGGTTTTCCTGATGAATGATGCTACAAGCTTGGCACACCTATTTTTGGGCAGTTTCTCCCATTCTTCTTTGGAGGACCTCTCAAGCTCCATCAGGTTGCATAGGAAGTGTTGGTGCACAGCCATTTTCAGATCTCCCCAGAGATGTTCAATTGGTATCAAGTCTGGGCTCTGGCTGGGCCACTCAAGGACATTCACAGAGTTGTCCCGTAGCCACTCCTTTCTTATCTTGGCTGTGTCCTTAGGGTCCTCATCCCAGTCTGAGGCCCAGAGCACTCTGGAGCAGGTTTTCATTAAGGATGTCTCTGTACATTGCTGCGTTCATCTTTCCCTGAACCCTGACTAGTCTCCCAGTTCCTACCGCTGAAAAACATCGCCACAGCATGATTCTGCCACTACCATGCTTCACTGTAGGGATGGTATTGGCAAGGTGAGGAGCGGTGCCTGGTTTCCTCCAGACATGACACTTGCTATTCAGGTCAAAGAGTTCAACCTTTGTTTCGTCAGACCAGAGAATTTTGTTTCTCATGGTAGGAATCCTTCAGGTGCCTTTTGGCAAACTCCAGGCGGGCTGTCATGTGCCTTTTACTGAGGAGTGGCTTCCGTCTGGCCACTCTACCATACAGGCCTGATTGGTGGAGTGCTGCAGAGATGGTTGTTCTTATGGAAGGTTCTCCTTTCTCCAGAGAAATGCTGGATCTCCATCAAAGTGACAATCGGGTTCTTGGTCACCTCCCTGACTAAGGCCCTTCTCCCCCGATCACTCAGTTTGGCTTTGCGGCCTGCTCTAGGAAGAGTCCTGGTGGTTCCAAACTTCTTCCATTTACGGATGATGGAGGCCACTGTGCTCATTGGGACCTTCAGTGTTGCAGAAATTTTTCTGTACCCTTCCCCAAATCTGTGCCAGCACTTGTCTCGGAGGTCTACAGACAATTCCTTGGACTTCATGGCTTGGTTTGTGCTCTGACATGCACAGGTAACTGTGGGACGTTATATAGACAGGTGTGTACCTTGTCAAATCATGACCAATCAACTAAATTTATTACAGGTTGACTCCAATCAACTTATAGAAACATCTCAACGATGATCAGTGGTAACAGGATGCACCTGAATTCAAATTGGAGTGTCATGCCAAAAGCTTTGAATACTTATGTACATGTGATTTTTAAGTTTTTTATTTTTAATAAATTTGCTAAGATTTCAAACATACGTCTTTTACGTTGTCATTATGGGGTATTGTTTGTAGAATTTTGAGGAACATAATGAATTTAATCCATTTAGGAATAAGGCTGTAACATAATACAATGAGGAAAAAGTAAAGTGCTGTGAATACTTTCTGCATACATTGTATGCTTCATTGAATTGCACTCTGAAACCGCAGATCAGTTGAAGTCTTGTTAAGTACACTTCATTCTTTGTCTCATTTATTTTAATTTGCCTATTTTCTACTTTTTGTAACATCTTTTTCTCTGTAAATACAGTGTGTATATAAAAGAATCCCCCTCCCCCTTTCCTTTTAAAATAATCACATTTTGTTGAGTGGGCAAATATTTGTAAAGTCTAGATGTGCAAAGTTAGTAGAGACATATCCCAACAGACTGAAGGCTGTAATTAAAGCAAGAGGTGGTTCAACAAAATACTGACATAAAGGGGTGATCCTTTTTCCAAATCAGTGATTCTGTTGTTGATATTTTTTTGACATGTTGGTGTTATATTTTTCACTTGGATGTTATACATTTCACTAGTAATTACAGCTGGATAAAACAAAAACTATGTCTGTCTTTATTTCAGGCTGCAAAGCAACAAAATGTGTTTATTTTAAAGGGGGTGATTCTTTTCTATACCCACTGCATCTGGTTTAATCCCATTTTCTTGTCCTTTTAATAAACAATATACAAAAGTCTTTATGATTTATCTTTCATGCTCTAAATCAGAACTTAAAGAACAAGGTAACCTCAACAAGAGGTTACTAGAGGACATCAACAACCTGGAAGACTTAGTGCTTACTGCTCAGAGTAGACGGGAGCTCTACAGGAAAGGGGGAGAGGGGCCGGACTGTGCCCCTGACTGGCTGTTGCTACAGCTGAAAAGGATCTGCCCCTAGCAACCCTGGGGAAGGAGACTTCTGATTAGCTGCCTAAGCCAGGCTGGTTCCCAATTGGCTGTGGGACCTTTTTTTAGCACTACCACCACTGAGAGAAGCAGGAGATCTATGTGGGATCTGATTAGAGGGCTTTGGGACCCATTTAGAAAGCCCTGGAACCACTTGGGGAACAGGAGTGCCTGGCCAGTACAATATATCCCCGAGAAGTGCGGCTGCAAGATGCCACAGAACTGTTGTTGTGAGCCACTGACCACATGCGGTTTCCAGAGGATCTGTTCTGCCAGGAAAAGTGTGTTGCACCTGAATCACATGCAAAACTGTATGCAGGGACAAGGCTGTGGGCTGCTGCTATCCTGAACACTACTTTCAGCAGTGAGGGAGGAGAGACTGTGCTTCCATTTCAGTGTGTTCCAGTTGCTCCCAGTGGCTACATGTTTCTGCTACCTGCTAAAGCTGCAGAGAGCTGGTTCAAGAGGAAGGACTAGAATCAGTCATCAGTGGTTAGAGACTTCCAGCCACAATCTTGTTTACTTTACTGAGCGCTCCCACACAAGGGCCCGTTGCTGACAGACTCTCTACATAGTCCCACTGGCCAGTGGTTAGGCAGGGCAACTCTGCATTAGGTAGTAGGTAGGTTGCAGTGGCGGCTGGTGTGTGAGGGGAGCTTGGGCGCCGCCTCCCTGCCAGCTAAAGAAAAAAAAAAGTCAGCCCCGCCTCCCTACAGGTGGCGCCGGTACATTGACTTTCTTTTTTTTTTTTTTTCGGCTCCTTGGCTGTCACCTGACAGCCAAGTAGTGAGCCTATTGGCCGGCCATTAAAGCCTATGCATGTGCGCTTGATCCGGCGGCCATGCATAGACTGATTGGCTGCCCTGAGCTGCGGCTCAGTGTGATTGGTTGCGGTGGCCGGGTCACTGTGGGAGCGGAAGCGACTTCCACTCCACAGAGACCATGAACGCCCGGTCACCGCGAGGGGGGAGGGGGACAGCGTGCTCTCCGCATGCCGAACTCTGCAACAATGCTTCTATTGGATGGGGTAAGTGCGGGGAGGGGGGTGGATCTCTGCAAACTGCCCCCACCTGTGTAACTGACTGCAAACTGCCCCCACCTGTGTCTCTGACTGCAAACTGCCCCACCTGTGTCACTGACTGCAAACTGCCCCCACCTGTGTCACTGGCTGCAAACTGCCCCCACCTGTGTAACTGGCTGCAAAAGTTCCCCACCTGTGTAACTGGCTGCAAAAGTTCCCCACCTGTGTCAATGTCTGCAAAAGTGCCCCCACCT
>BLSH010480231.1:1243126-1255027 GCA_018402905.1 Glandirana rugosa
CACATCTGTAGTAGTCTCTGTCCCCCACCCCCATCTGTAGTATTCTCTGTGCCCCACCTTCTATCTTACACAGGTGTAATGCAGAGCATGGCAGCAGAGATCGGCATCACAGGCTGGATGGGGACGGGAACTGCTGAAGTTAACTTTTCACATTAACAGGCTGGTGATTGGCTGCTAGGATCGCCCAGCAGCCAATCACCTGCAGTTTAATGAAAATGTAAACTCCAGCAGTTCCCGCCCCCATCCAGCCCTGTGATAACATGTCCGCGGGCCGGGTGCCCATGAATTATTCATGGTCACTGACGGGCCAGACATTCAGGGGTGGCGTGCCGGGTGTGGCCGACCCCTGCTTTAGAGCATTAAAGGGGATGATATTAAAATTTATATGGCGAAACAGGAAACTTAGAATCCAATTTGCAATATTAAAGAAAAATAAACACCAGGGGGGACTGGCAGTCCCAGATTTAAAATTAAATTACAATGCAGGCCTGATCTCTCGGGGGATTGAGTGGACAAGGGGAGATCAGGAAAAAAGATGGGTGAAAATAGAAGAAACACTCAGCAGCACAGCACTAGCTAAAACAGAGTGGATTTCCCCACAATTCAGAGAACTAGACACACAAACACAAGATTTGAGGAAAGAAGCACTTAGAATTTGGGATTTAACACACAAAAGAGCAAAAGGGAAATACAACTCACCACTAATTCCACTAAAAGAAACAATTTTTCTCTTACCTGGAAAGGGAGCCTTTGCAGGTAATTGGATAAAAAAAGAAAATGCACAACTAAGGGATCTAATGGGAAAAGGAACACTATCATCACTAACGAAAATTAAAAAAGAAAAATAATGGGTGGAGATCGACGAGTGGCGATATCTCCAATTGAGACACTTTGTGCCCTTCCTCAAACAATAAGACTGGGAGAGGGGTTATGATGTATTTATAATGTGAAGATGTCTATTTCTCCCCCTGATGTTGGGATACATGGGAGATGGATGACTGTTGGTTTTATACTTGAAAATTAATAAAGATTATAATAATAAGGAAAAAAAAGTAAAGAGGAAGGAGAGGTAGAGAGAGAATTGGGGGGGGGGGGTCCTGCAGGTTGGGGGATTACGTAGCAGGCCTTAGGAAAGATCCAAGCTGTCCTGGTGCAGGGCGGGTAGAGCATAAGTCCACCAGGGTGACCAAACTTTAGTAAATTTAGAGTGAGAGTCGTGAAGGATTTTAGACATTTTTTCGTTGAACATAAGGTCAGTCAAAATGCTCTTCACCATGACAAAAGGGACAGAGGGCTTCTTCCAGGCTCTAGCAATCGCCCTTTTGTCAGCTATGAATACATAGGCCACTAACTTTTGTTGGTAGGAAAACAGTCCTTGTATCGGAAAGTGTAGTAAAGCTACTTTGGCGTCCTTGCGGATATGAATATGGAACAAAAAGTAGAGGAGCCTAAACACCCTGGACCAGAACCCTATTATGCATGGACAAGACCACCAAGTGTGAACAACGTCTCCTCGTTGGCCACAACCCCTGAAGCATTGGTCGCTATGGGAAGAGTTAGAGTGCGCTATTTGGGCCGGAACCCAATCTAGTAGCCAACCAACGTAACCTCTTGGCCATTAAGAGAGCCCAAAAGAAGGAGGTATCTACCAGTGGGTTCAGCAATCTCTTTAGAGCATATGAAGACCAGGTTGCAGCGGAAGGCAATCAGCACCCCAGGAGCCAAGACCAGATAAAAAGAAGGGAGGTGAGGGGAGAGGAGAGGGTAAGGAGGAAGAAGAGAACCTGGTCTCCCGCAGACAGGCTATATCGAACCGGCTAGATTTTAGATAGCAGGGGAGTTAAAACCATGTATGTTTTGTGAATAGATCTTCAGGGGTGTTTTAGCCATGGTGAAGGAGAGGAGTCAAGCCAAAATGATAAGGGTCAAGACCCAGGGCGCGAAGGGCATAGAAGGACTGTCTGTTGAGAAAGGGAGCCAAACTGCAGGACTCGGGGGAAGGGGGGAGAGGAGGAGGGGCAGAGAGGAGCAAGAGAAAAAAGAAAAGAAAAAAAGAGGTAAGTATACCAATCACTCGCAGAGTAAACCACACCCTGACCATGGAATGTGACTGGTGAGGGAGCTCTACCAACGAACACATGGCGGCCTTGATTACAGCAAATGTTGACTAACCAGAGGGGGAGGGGGGGCAGGAGGGAATGGGCAAGGCAGGAACGAACACGGAAAAGATAACAGTAAGATTGGGATACCATGAGACCGTGCAACCCCCCAGCTAAGTAACACACAAGAACCATGCAATGTAATAATCAAATATAAAGCAGGAGAACAAGAAATAAACATATAGGTGTCAATAACTGATAGGGCCAAGGGAGCCAAGCGGCAAGGAACACCCCGAAACCCGAACCCCCAAGACGGAGACCTGGGGGGGCGGGGGGTCCGGGGTCATCCCCCCTGATCAAACCCCGCTAGCAATGAAGCAGGGCTCAGGAGCAACTTCTGGGGCAGGAGGGGCCCCAGGACGGTAAGGGGGAAGTGAGCATGGCTCATGAAAAGGGCGTCCCACCCATGCTGGTTATTCACAGGGGGGATGGGAGAGAGGAAGGGGTGGGGGGAAGGAAGGGGTGGGGGGAGGGAAGAAAAAAGAGAAAAGGGAAGGGGGAGGGGGAGGGAGGGAAGGAAAGGGAGGAGGGGAAGGAAGGAAGAGAAGGGGGGAGGGGAGGAAAGGGAGAAGGGAAATAAGGGAATGGGGGAGAAAAAAGAAGGGAAATGTGAGGGGATAACATCACCCGTGAGCATAATGAGCAACAAGCAAAAAGTACAAAGCAGTATTGTAAAACATTTAACACAACCGGAATAGCAAAACATAATATATTCAAAATACAGCCGCCAGAAGCTTAGGCAGAACAAGTAAAATAGGGGAGAGAAGGGAAGTAAGGGCTAAAGGTAAAGTTCAAAAACCTCACATAGGACCTTCAGGCATAGTGGGAGGGAGAGTCAGGAAACGACCGGGCAGAAAGTTAGGTCAGAGGGACGTGGGGGCCCTCACATGGGATAGGGGTGAACAAGGCATGCCAGTTCAACCAGTTAAGTCCAAGTTCTGGAAGCGGCCCGCTGGAAAAAATAGTCCAAGGTTGGTTGAAAAACAACTCCAGCACAGGAGTAGCATGCCTGGCTCAGAGAGTCAGTGGGGCCTGAAATCCTGGATTTCAAACCCGCAGGAACAAGTCAAATGGTGGGAGGAAATTATTAGCCTCCAGACCACTAACAGGATGTGACCAGCAGTGGGAAAAAAGGCCTGGCTTAATTGAAAGGAATAAGGGATAAGGTGAGTACCTGGCGGTGGTGAAAGTCATCCTTGGTCCCACCTTGGAGAGCCAGTTGCAGGAGGAATGCATGGAAGAGGGCGTTTGCGACTTGTTGCTGTGTCCCAGGAGCGACCAGGGAGTCCAGGGAGAATGAGGATGCAGGGATCCAGATCGACTGGAGGCTGATTTACAGGTTGGTAGCAAGTGGAGGGACTCCAGGGCAGTCTTGGGCATCCTCTGTAGATGTCACTGTGTGAGAGCGACCTTGGTGCAAAAAGGACAGTTTAAAGGGGAAGCCCCAGCGGTAATGGATCTGGTGGTTTGCCACAGCCATGGTGTAGGGCTTCATCAGACGGCGTTTCTGGATGGTGATGGGACGCCCTATGGAGGGTCTCCTTGGTGCGGTAATAAGTAAACTTGATTATTATGTCACGTGGGGGCCCTTCTGGTCGTTTGGGACCCATAGCTTGGTGGATCCTATCAAATTCAAGCCGATCAATGAAGATCACTGGGGCCAGTTCTTGGAACAGGGCTGTGGCAGTAGAGGTAAGGTCGTCAATGGATTCAGGGAGGCCCCTAAGGTGCAGGTTACCTCTCCTAGATCTGTTTTCGAAGTCCTCCATGCGCAGGAGAGCCGACTTAAGGTCCTTTCTCATATGCAACAAATTTTCTCCTCCAGA
Source organism: Glandirana rugosa (assembly GCA_018402905.1). Taxonomy (NCBI): domain Eukaryota; kingdom Metazoa; phylum Chordata; class Amphibia; order Anura; family Ranidae; genus Glandirana; species Glandirana rugosa. Next base: position 1,247,112 of record BLSH010480231.1, read on the forward strand.
TCATTTGTGCGGGAGCCCAAATCCCTGATTTCTTTGGTGAGGTGTGCAGCTAGTTTAGAAGTAGCCGCCGACTGCTCCGCTTGTAACATCACTTTAAAGCGGGCAAGCAAGTCAGCATCCCATAAGATGAGTAGAGGCTGTGCGGAGAAACCTTCCTGACTGTCACCCATAGTTAGCGGCTGCTCCGAGTCCTCAGAGTGCGGCGATGGGTAGAGGTCTGGACTCGTGACTGGGGCCTCCAAGATGGCGTCCGGCTGGGGAATCTCGTGCCGGGACTGACCCGCAGCTTTAGTGCTGGATGCATGAGTGGTCATGTTAGATTTATTCATCATCGGTGCACCCGGGGAAGAGGGTGTTGAGGCAAGGTGAAAGGGATGTGGGAATGTTCTCTGGATAGCGGCGCTAATGGATGATGTGTTCAGGCAGCAAGGAGCGGGATCAGCACGCGGCCATTTTCGTTTGCTGCTCGCGAGCGCCCCCCTCTCTGACTTTTTTTGATATGCATACTCGTTCTGGGTCAGTGACTCAAAGTACTGAATGCAGAGGATCAGCAAACTAGCCAGGCAACAAGCATGTATAAAAGGAGGACAGCAAAATTGCAATCCCCATATCTCCCTAAAATAAGGCAGCAATAGGCAAGATCCAAGTTGCTCTAGTCACGGCTTGATTTTTCAGTGTTCTCTGATCTCTGTTTCTTCACATATGCTCTACCCCATAGCAGTTGCAACGGTTCTTATGTGGTTAGGCGACAAACTTTTATACATACAAACAAATAAGATATTGTCTGGTATTCTGGTATTTTAGATAGAACATTACAATTTTACAATAAAAAGAGAAATACCTTCACAGATGCCACTTCAGTGTTGATGACAGCAGTTTCAGGAATAACCACTATAGAGATATAAAACAATGAAACAAACAACTCTGTCAACGTAATTTGGCAAAATTATTTTCAAAATGTACATTTGTTATAACAATATAAGCAAAAAATATTAATTAGTATACCAATATCATATAATTCTATATTGCTAATATAGGTGTATTTCCTTGATTGTTTGGTTCTAGTTACAGTGCATTCGTAAAGTATTCACAACGCTCCAATTTTTACCCATTTTGTTATGTTACAGCCTTATTCTAAAATTGATTAAATTCATTATTTTCCTCAAAATTCTACAAACAATCCCCATAATAACAAACAACGTGAAAGAAGTTTGTTTGAGATATTTGCAAATTTATTTAAAATAAAAAAACAAAAAAAAAAAATCACATGTACATAAGTATTCACAGCCTTTGCTAAATACTTTGTTAAAGCTCCTTTGGCATCAATTACAGCCTCAAGTCTTTTTGAGGATAATGCTACAAGCTTGGCACGCCTATTTTTGGGCAGTTTCTCCAATTTTTTGGACCTCTTAAGCTCCACCAGGTTGGGCGGGGAGCATTGGTGCACAACCATTTTCAGATCTCTCCAGAGATGTACAATTGAGTTCAAGTATGGGCTCTGGCTGGGCCACTCAAGGACATTCCTTTGTTATCTTGGCTGTGTGCTTAGGATAGTTGTCCAATTGGAAGATGAACCTTCACCCCAGTCTGAGGTCCAGAGTGCTCTGGAGCAGGTTTTCATCACAAATGTCTCTGTACATTCATCTTTCCTTCGATCCTGACTAGTCTATCTATCTAATTGTATCACCCTCCTAGATAGGCTGTTAGGGTGTTAAGTAAATTCATTCTTTTTGGCTCCTTTGTAGTCACTGGAGCAGCTGTTAATTTATTTGGGCTGTTCTGGGTCTGACTATTCTTCCTGCTTTCTAGAGGCTTCTGGAAAACAGGGCAGGAAGAGTACCAGCCGATCCCTGAAAAGGGTGCCATAGAAGGTGGCTGGAGACATATATAGTGTGAACTCCAGAACAGCCTATTGAAGGGATTCCACCTGTCTGGGTGAAGGTAGAGGTAGCTACCTCCTCCCCTTGGGCAGAGTTCCACCGAGTCATGTTCCTGGTCATTGAGGTCACAGCTGCGGCAAAGCTGGGGGGCCTGCACCTACTAATATCCTCAACACCCCTAAGACTTCACCTGACAGATCCAGTCTTCTCGCTAGAAGGCATCCGGAGGAAGCTGAATGGGCACAGCTTCTCTCTGGCCAAAAAGTGACGGACCAAGAGAGCTTGATCGCCAGTCAAAATCATGTGAATAGGCTCTCCTCCAATTACAGAGTGTCTCTGCAGTGTAATGCAAAGAACACTTTGCAGGACGCCTCAGAAGCCACTCCATGGACTACATTTTGTGAATGACTTATAAAACAAAGGCACAGAGGAGAATACAGAGTGGATAGCAGTATCTCCCCTTGCACAAAGTCATGTCTATTAAAGTGGTAGTAAACCCTCCTATCATTTTCAGCCAAGGAAGCTGCCATCTTGGCCTCTGTTTAATCTACAACTGCCATGAAGCTGCACATGTGATCAGCTATGACACCAGCCATTGGATGGTTTGACAGTTTGGTTTAGAGCACAACCAATGGGAGTGTTACATTTCCGGCATGTGCCGGAAATGGAACTGGTTTTTAAACTGTTAAATGGATGGGTTTACTACCGCTTTAACTTCTAACCGACAGCTCAAGCTCTAACTAGCAGTTGTGCTTTTACCAGCAGCACTCTTTATTGGAGAGTGAGATCCATTAAACATCAACTATGAGATGCTGTCACTTGCTAAGAGTTATCAAACAATAAAAAAAAGTTATGAGCGTAAATCATTTGCAGAACAGAAAGTAGAAGTTATGCCAAAGCGGCACTTTGAGTTTTCAGGCAATGTTATTTTAATCAAGATTGTGCATATGAACTTGTTAAAAGCCTTTTGCCCCTCAGTTTTAATGTTTAACTGGCAAGACTACAGTAAGAAAGTTCCTATGGAGTAAGTCTGTGTTTTAACTTACCAAATGCTTGGGTAATTTCGATGAATTCTGGAGCATTGTCATTGGCATCTACTATGATCACTCGCTGGGTCACTAAGCATAGAAAAGGAAATTTTTTTATTACATAATACAGTGTAAAGTAGCTTTTAAATATATATATATACTATCCAAATTGTACTAAACAGTCCCCAATGACAATTCAGCAGCTTAAAGTGACACTAAACTCTGGTTTTAAAAAAATATATATTCAAGGATGTAAGACTACTCAAAAAGTACCTTCTTTTGCTCTCAGGCTCCTCCAAATTTTCAAATTCCCTTTTTTCCCCTGCTGTGATCTGACTTTCTGTTAGAGGTCAGCAGTGTTTGTTCTTCATGGATCAACTGTATGTAGAACCTTACCCACCCTCTCTTGCTCCCTCTTGAGATGGACTAAGGACAATGGGATTTGTAGTGTGCATACAGCAGTGCACATGATCGTACCGGCTCGTTCCAAAAGTATGGAAGCGAGGGGGTAGAGAAAAGGTTTGGGAGCTCACAGAGGCCGTTACAAAGAGGCAGGAAAACACAGTAAAAAACTATTTTATGAAAAATAGATTACAGGGCCATTAAGATGTGTAGGAGTTATTTTTGGAGAATGAGGATATTGTTTAGTATCACTTTCATATAAATTATTAAATATAGACCAGCAATAATCAAGTATATGGTTTACTTGATCAGTGACCTATGTAGCTGCTATATCATTTTTCTGCAGATAATAAATCACAGTGCTTTTAGGTGTATATCTATCTGACTGTAATGGATTTGCAAATAAAAGATCCCTAAATGGTTACTAAGCAATAATATTGGAGAGACCATTGTTGCTGTATCTGTCTCCAAGAAGTGTCAGCTTGTCCTCTACACGCAACAGCATGTCTATCCGGTCGCATTGCTCATAATCAACATCTTCAGTATGATTCACAAACAGCTGTCCATCAGGTGCCAGCCATAACCAGTCGTAGCAAATGCTGCCAACATCTTTAGAATTCTTATAGCAGGAGACAGATAATGTCTGGAATTCAAGAAGATAGTCTGTGTCGGGATCCGTGGCATTCAAGAGTGCAATCTGTTCTGGACCTCCTGCCCTATTTTCAACAACATAGAGATCCACCAGAGTCGATTGGTCGATGTGTGGTGGTTCATCATTGAGATCAAGCACTTGTACAAAGACTGTGGTATCTGCAGTGTGACTGATGCCTTGAAATCCATAATCCTGTGCTTCAACAATTAAAGTGTAACTCTTCTGCTGCTCATAATCAAGTTTGACTTCAGGATCTACAAACAGCTGCCCAAAATAGTGGCCTGAACTGTTGGCATCTTTTTGTCCTCGGATGATAAAGTTTCCAGATCCGCCTTGAGAAATACGGAAACTGATACGGTTATTTATTTCAGTCTGATCTGCATCACTAGCTTCAACTACCCCAACATAGGCCCCTGAAAGGCAGAATGGGTATTAATTGGCTATGATTGTATAAATACATCAAAATACATCTTATATCATGTGCTTTAACCATAATACATGAAATGATGCCCAAGTGCAGGGCATTGCTACTGAATATGCCCATCAGGCTGGAATTGTGTTAGTTAGGCCTCATGCACACTGCTGCTGGTAAACTGACTTTTAGGAGCAGTTGGGCTTTTTTTAAGCTGCCTCTGAACTCTCCTCTATGTTGTCTTATCAGCACATGTACACAGGGTCGTTTATAGTCCTTTCTAGGCAGTTGAGTTTAGGGCCAGTTCACACTGCTGCGATGGGGGAACCCTATGAATCCACTGCGGGTTCCCGCATCGCATGTTTCCTGGCGGCAGCTCACACTGCCATATGCGAACTGCACAGAGTGTCAATTGAAAGCTAATGGCACCCCCAAATCAGTTCGCATATCGCACTGCAAACTTCTAACTCGCACAGGAATCGGATCGCATGGGTGTGAACCACCATGCGATCCGATTCTGCTGCTGCGGAAAAAAAGGGCCCAGTGCGAGTTTGTTCCAAATGCGATGCGATTGCAGCCATACTAACTGTATGGCTGAGATCGCATTGCATAGAGATTGCATGTGACTCACGCTACAGTGCGATGCGAATCACTGTGATCTCCGGGATTGCACCAGTGTGAACCAGCCCTGAGAAGCATTTTTTGGAAAACAAAAAAATGCGTTCAAGACAGATGTTCAGAGGCATTTGAAATGCCAAATGCCTGTAACAGCTTGTAAACTCTGTTAAACGTGGTAACTCACATTTAGCAGCATTTCGTTTACAGACGTTTTTCATTTAAAAAATAACTGCTTCTACACATAAACGCAGCTAAACGCGGCATGTAAACGCGGCTAAACAGACGTTTTTAAATGTCAGTTTTTAGCTGTCAAGTTGAATCGTTCAGGAGAGGTTAAACAGAGTCCCGTGTACATGAAGCCTTAGTGTTGTGATTTTCTGTGCAAAAGATAAAGACATAATTAGATAGATAGTCACATATTTGAACATCTATTCAGGTTGTGGGTGTGCAAATTTGTAGTTCCACCCCAGCAAACAATGTTTAGTAATAGTGAAGGAACAAAAAATATATGCATAGGTAGCAAAAACAAAGTTAACCACTTGCCGACCACCCTGTAGGAGTTTTACTATATATACATGATACTGTACTTCTGTGATTCTTCACAGTGGGACCCGCAGACTCGATGTCCACCGGCACCCGCTGAATGTTCGATATGCAGGCAGAACGGCGATCTGCCTATGTAAACAAGGCAGATTACCGTTCTGTCAGTTAAGGAGGCATGAATCCTGTGTTTCTGCAAAGAAGGGACACTGATCTATGTCTTCCCCTAGTAAAAGCACCTCCCACACTACAGTAAAACACCAGCTATGCACACAGTTAACCCCTTGATCACCCCTGATGTTAACCCCTTCCCAGCCAGTGTCATTAGTACAGTGACAGTGCCTATTTTAGCACTGATTACTGTATTAATGTCACTGGTCCCCAAAAAAGTGTCAGTTAGTGTCCAATTTGTCCACCGCAATATCGCAGTCCCACTATAAGTCGCTAATCGGTGCCATTACTAGTAAAAAAAAATTAAATAAATAAAAATTCCATAAATATATCCAATGATTTGTAGACGCTATAACTTTTGCGCAAACCAAAAAATACGCTCATTGGGATTTTTTTACCAAAAATATGTAGCATAATTTAGATTTTTTTTACTTTTTTTTATCGGATATGTTTTATAGCAGAAAGTAAAAAATATTGGTTTTTTTTCAAAATTGTCAGTCTTATATTTTTGTTTATAGCGCAAAAAATTAAAAATGCAGAGGTGATGAAATGGCACCAAAAGAAAGCTCTATGTGTGGAGAAAAAAAGGACAAAAAACTGTATTTGGGTACAATGTCGCACGATCGCGCAATTGTCACTGAAAGAAACGCAGTGCCGTATAACAAAAAATGGCTTGTCAGGAAGGGGGGTAAATCTTCTGGAGCTGAAGTGGTTAAGACACTTTACGCAATAGCGCATCATATTCTGGTAAGAACTTACCTGCTGTACTTTCATTAACAGAAAATCTATACTCTTCTTCAGTAAAAAATGGAGTGTTGTCATTTAAATCCTGAAAAATAAATTAGTATATTATGTTAGCTAGAAGTCACGTGTCATACATAGCAGTCTAGTAGTAAAAGAAACAGTAATAAAGCTGAATTTCGTAGGAAAATTGCGCAGAGACTCCCCTCAAAATGCAATGGTTAAATGCTCATTTTTGCGTAGGGGACAATAAAAAGTAGTTTTACTTACCGTACCCCTCACACCCCCCACAGCCAGCATTCTCTAATTTGTGAGCGGGCCCTCTGCATCAACACTTGTAATGCAGGACTGCTGGTGCTACCTTGTAGGTGACCGACATGCTTAGGGCAACTGCAAGAAGAAGTGCCAAAGGGAAGGCACTTCTGGTGCCGTTATACCTCTTCCCCCTAAGAACTTCCATAATTTCTTACCAAATTCCCAGGCTTGCTTTGGCTTTCATGCAACATGAGCTAATATCATCATTATTAATAAACTGACCTTAAAGGAAACTTTACCTAAAGGGATCGGATCAATTTTAGGTGTACTTCCTGCTTTAAATGTATGCTTTTTCTTTTTTAAATATTTTTTTTACTATTTATACAAAACTTTTAGTTTACATTAGGAGAGAAACAATAGCAACAATAACAGGACAGCTTCTCTCCAATCCATCCTCAGCAGCCTTTCCTGGAGGTAATAAGGGATGGCCAGTATATCTAGGACTCCAAGAGCAGTGCCAATCCCCATAGCATCCTCTGACACTTACATAGTTCCCCTCTAGAACCTGCACACCCAAGAGTCCACAGAAAGGTCTTCATTCACAATGTCCCAGGAGCTGTCTACCACCTTGCATCTACAGGCAGCTTATCAGTGAGGGGGACAAAATACACCTCTCCAGACCAGGACTAAAGAACGATGCCCTCCAGCAAATTATCCCTTAGCAATCATCCCTAGGACAAAAACATAAATAAATAAATAAATAAATAAATATGCATAAAGTCCAACATTAATACATGTGCAGCAAGTGGAGTATCTCCTTAGTGAATAACCACACACTAAAAAAGTAAGGAAAAAACTGATGATATGATAGTCCCAAAAAAACAAAAAAAACAGAAAAAAGTCCAACACCATGTAGTAGTGAGATGATGTATGTGGGATAATAATTATGGCATTCAGATCCACCCAAAAAAGAAAGAGATGAGCCGCCACCGATGATATGTACACCTCTAGGTGAATACAGGGTACCCTTACCGGAGGGAGTGGACTCACTATTTCTAGTAAGTCATCAGCGCTGGCAGAAAATAACCCTCTGCGGGGTATAACGCCAGGTTGGTTCGTCTCTTCCTAATGGTGGGGTAACTGCAGTGGAAGCAGCCTCTCTCCAGTCACACAGCTCGCAAGTTATACATATAGCATCATGGAAAGGAGAGAACTCA
>BLSH010480231.1:1255317-1269976 GCA_018402905.1 Glandirana rugosa
TTTTCAGGTTGTGGTACATCATCACTCTACTACAGACACCCTATTATTAATACCGTAAGTCTAGGTGGGTTTTTTCTTTCTCTACTCGGCGGTGGCTACTATACATGTGGAGATCCACTTATGTCCCATGGGAATGGCCTCCCTCACCTGACGTCACCTTCGTCGGAGAGAGGTCAGTGTGTCGAGCGTTCAATATGTATATCGTAGTACCTTTCCTCTCTTGAGTGTATCGCATTAAGGTAATTCTGTAAATAAATTTATGTCTTAATGGAATTACGCTATGTGAGTTCTCTCCTTTCCATGATGCTATATGTATAACTTGCGAGCTGTGTGACTGGAGAGAGGCTGCTTCCACTGCAGTCCACTCCCTCCGGTAAGGGTACCCTGTATTCACCTAGAGGTGTACATATCATCGGTGGCGGCTCATCTCTTTCTTTTTTGGGTGGATCTGAATGCCATAATTATTATCCCACAGACATCATCTCACTACTACATGGTGTTGGACTTTTTTCTGTTTTTTTTGTTTTTTTGGGACTATCATATCATCAGTTTTTTCCTTACTTTTTTAGTGTGTGGTTATTCACTAAGGAGATACTCCACTTGCTGCACATGTATTAATGTTGGACTTTATGCATATTTATTTATTTATTTATTTATTTATGTTTTCATCCATATTATTTGGTCACATATATGATTGCTGATTTATGCTATTCATGTTATTTCACTTTATCACTTATAAGCGCAACTGTTTTTGATTTTATATATTTTAGGTGTTATTATCGCACTTTATGTTGCTGCTACATTTGGGACTTAAAGCGCAATACTGTTCTTTCTTTTTTATAATCATCCCTAGGACCTCAACCCATCACCTGTTGGGGTCCAGAACTGCAATCCCCTGTGTTATTGTTATTATTATTATACAGGATTTATATAGCGCCAACAGTTTGTGCAGTGCCTTACAACATTAAGGCAGACAGTACAATACATTTCAATTCAATACAGGAGAAATAAGAGGGCCCTGCTCCTTAGAGGGAGGGTCAAGTGATACAAGAGGGTAATAACTGTGGGGGATGAGCTGATGGAGAAAATAAAAAGTGTGGTTGTTAGGTGGAGGCAGGATAGGCTTCTCTAAAGAGAAAAGTTTTCAGCGATTGCCTAAAAGTGGATAGATTTGGAGATAGTCTGACAGATTGGGGTAGGGAATTCCAGAGGATGGGAGAGGCTCAGGAGAAGTCCTGGAGGCGAATATGGGAGGAGGTGATGAGGGAACTAAAGAGCAGGAGGTCTTGGGAAGAACGAAGAGGACGGTTAGGTTGGTATTTTGAGACTAGGGTAATTTGTTTAATTCTGTGAGTGGCAGCCAGTGGAGGGATTGGCAGAGAGGGGTAGCAGACGCTGAGCGGTTTGTAAGATGGATGAGTCTGGCAGCGGCATTCATGATGGACTGAAGGGGGGATAGTCTGTTTAAAGGTAAGCCAATGAGGAGAGAGTTGCAGTAGTCAAGGCGAGAGGTAACCAGGGAGTGAATCAGGAGCTTTGTGGTTTCATTGGTTAGGAAAGGACAAAGTTTAGAGATGTTGCGGAGGTTGAGACGGCAAGCTTTGGAAAGTGAGTGGATGTGGGGCCAAAAGGAGAGTTTGGAGTCCAGGATAACACCTAGCACCCTGACGTGGGGACAGGTGGATGGTTGTGCCATTGCTCTTGACAGAGAAGTCAGGGGAAGAGGCACGTGGGAGAGGAAATATTATGAGCTCGGTTTTGGACAAGTTGAGTTTGAGGAAGTGGTGTGACATCCAGACAGATATGTCTGTTAGTAAGTTAGTGATGCATGAGGAGACTGATGAAGTGAGCTGAGGGGTGGAGAGGTAAATTTGAGTGTCGTCAGCATAGAAATTATATTAAGGCTATCAGCTGACCCAGGGAAGAGGTGTAGATTGAAAATAAGAGAGGTCCAAGAACAGAACCTTGGGGGACCCTGACAGAGAAGGGAAGTGGAGAGGAGGAAGTAGAATTGTAAGTGACACTGAAGGTGCATTGGGCACAGTCATGGAGACCAAAGGAGTAACGTTTTTTGAGGAGGAGGGGGTGGTCAACTGTATCAAAGGCAGCCGAAAGGTCCAGAAGTAGGAGTACAGAAAAAAGTCCATTGGTTTTTGCAATTAATAGGTCATTTGTGAGTTTTAGAAGAGCAGTTTCTGTGGAGTGTTGAGGGCGAAATCCAGATTGAAGGGGATCAAGAAGGTTATTCTTAATGAGGTGGTCACTCAGTTGGTTGTAGACAAGGCGTTCAAGGAGTTTATAGGAAAAGGGGAGCAAGGAGATAGGGAGTAGATTGTTAAGGTTTGTAGGGTCCAAGGTTGGCTTTTATATATAAGTATGGGGGTGACCAATGCATGTTTTAGAGCATTGAGGAAGATGCCAGAAGAGAGGGAGAGATTGAAGATGTGAGTTAGAGAGTGTAGAATAGAGTTGGAGGGTGACTTTAGTATTTGAGAGGGAATAGGGTCTAGGGGACAGGTGGTTAGGTGGGCATTAGAAAGGAGTTTAGTAACTTCATCTATAGTAGCAGGTTTGAATAAGGGGAGTGTCAGTTGTACCTGTTGATGTGGGGTCTCAACTGGGGGAGATACCTGTAGAGTGGAGATTTCATCACGAATTGCATCAATCTTATTTTTGAAGTGATTAGCAATGTTAGTGAGTGGAGGCAGTGGGGGACGAAGTAGAGAGTTGAAGGTAGAGAAGAGTTGACGGAGACTGGATGAGAAGGTGTTATAAGAGTGGTAAAATAGGTCTGCTTGGCAGTATGGAGGCAAGCATTGTATTTACGGAGGACAGATTTGTATTGGTTGAAGTCTTTGAGAGACGTAGTCTTGTGTCACAGACGCTTAAGAGCACGGCTACGTTTTTTGAGATTTCTGGTGTCATCTGTTTGCCAGGGTTGTAGGGGTTGAGGCCTGATTCTGTGTGTTGTGAGGGGATCAAGCTCATCCAGGGTGGAGGACAGGGATTTACTATAGATGGACATGGCTTGGTTGGGGCAGGATAGGGGAAAGATTTTTTCATAGAGGTGGTCGGTAGCAGAATAGGGGAGAGAAGGGGTGAAGTGGCGAAGGTTTCTACGGATGATGGTTAGGTAATTAGAGGGAGAGGGGGTGGAAGACATGGAGAGAGAGAAACTAATAAGGTGGTGGTCAGAGAGAGGAAAAGAATTGTGAGTGAGTAGAAGCATGTACCCATTGCTTCAGGTCAAATGAGGAGGTTAGACTAAGAAGTTTCAAAGTAGCAGGAGTGTTTGTATTAACAGGGATGTTGAAGTCACCGAGAAGGATTGTGGGAATTTCAGAAGAGAGGAAGTAGGGTAGCCAAGCAGAAAACTCATCAAGGAAAGCTGACAAAGGTCCAGGAGGCCGGTAGATCACAGCAATTCTTAGGGAGGTTGGAGAGAATAGACGTATACAGTAAGCTTCAAATGATGAAAGGGAAAGAGAGGGAGGAGAGTGAATAACCTGGAAGGTGCTCTGTCGGGATAGGAGGAATCCCACTCCACCTCCCTTGCGTCCATTAGGCCTAGGGGAGTGAGTCTAGAGAAGGCCGCTGTGGGAGAGGGAAGCAGGAGAAGGAGTGCCATATTCATAGAGCCAGGTTTCGGTGATAGCAAGTAGATTAAAGGAATTAGTGATAAAGAGGTCATGAACAGCGGTGAGATTGTTGCTGACAGAGCAGGCATTCCAAAGGGCACAGGAGAAGGGGGGGGGTTGGTTTTGGGAAGAAGGGGAATGGAGACTAAATTGCATAGATTGCGACTACTTTCAGAGGGTGTGGGGTGATGGGTGTGTTGAGTACAGTTGAAGTGAGGCCCCAGGGTTTGGGGGAAATATCTCCAGAGGCTAGGAGGAGAAGAGTAAGAGAGGTGATATGAGAATACAATTTATATGAGGGGACATGCTTCAGCATTCTGGGTGTTTTGTTAGCATGTGGGCTTAGAGTTAGAAAGAAGTGGTGAGTGCAGCAATAGGGAGATGGGAGAAGTGAGGGTGATATGTACAGATTGTGGGGTGGGGAAGGGGGGTGAAGAAAAGAGAGTTTTAGGAGAGAGGCTGCAATTGTAAAAAGGAGAGGTAAAGAATGCATGTTTTGTAGAGGAAGGTGAGAGGATTTGGAACTGAGGATAACTGCGGTCTGTTGCTTCGTAGAGTAGTTTATTTTTGTTTGCTTTGTGCAAAACACTGAAGTGCAAGGAGTGGAAGTGCCCACTTATTTAAAGAACCCCACTTTTTTGGAAGAATCCCTTGTATGTGTTCCCCCATAAAGAAAGCCTTGTTTTATACTGTGATGGGTGTGGATTTGAATCTGTCAATTAATCAATTGGAAGGTAATATTAGGCACACAGCTATCACAGCAGACTTTTCACGTAATAATCAAGACTGCAGGAGGAGCAAAAGGGCAAGATTGTAAAAGATAAGGGTAGCCATAATTTAGGTAAGGCTTAGAGCAGTGGTTCTCAACTCCGGTCCTCGGGACCCACCAACAGGCCAGATTTTAAGTATTACCTTGGGGAGATGCAGACTAGAATACTGCAATCACTGAGCAGCAAATGATATCACCTGTGATGTATTTCAGTTATCCTGCAAACTTGGCCTGTTAGTGGGTCCCGAGGACAGGAGTATAGAACCACTGGCTTAGAGGCTAAATAAACACCAAAATAATGTGAACATGACTACAAATGTTATTAGTCATCTGCCAGGGGCAGTAGCCCCAGGAGAACTAGAACCCTCCCCGGAGAGGATAGAACACTCTGGAAATGTCCCCCAACCATCCATCATCAATTCTCCCTGTTCCATACTTCGAAAGCCTCTCCCAGAAGTATGTGGGAGAAATCAAACATCCAGCTAGGTAAACCTGATTAGACAAAAACAGATTATTTCCCCAACTGACTGCTGTGAAGCCAAAAAACTAAAATTTAACTTAGCAGCCACACAATACATCAACAACATATATATATATATATATATATATATATTTTTTTTTTTTTTTTTAACAAAGCAGTTAAGGTTAGGAAGGAAAATGTGCCATGAGCCCAAAGCACCACCTTCTGACTGCAAATCATAAATATAAAGTATTTGTATGCTTTGATATTTACATCACTAAAAACATATATTTATTATTTTAATTATTAATTCAGATCACGAAGGAAGAAAATATATACAAACATATTATATGTTGCCTTTGAATTTCTTGTTTTTGTATTTCAAGATACAGAGGCGTAACTAGAACCTTCAGGGCCCCGGTGCAAGAAATTAAGAAGGGCCCCCTGACCCCTGGCCAGGGCCCTTCCCTCTTCCCACTGATGCTGGGGCCCTTTACTCCTATTGTGGGTCCCTTTATTACGGTACTGCAGTGGGGCCCTTTCACAAGTTCTGCAGCAGGCCCCAGGGGGACCAGGGAAGCACACAGGGGCCCTGGGAACAGCAGAAGACAAGTAAACTGGATAGAGGAAAATGGAGGAGATTGGGTCCTCTAAATGCCGCCCCCGCCATCCCTCCTATTCAGGTGTACAAGGGAGGCACATGGGCCCCCTGGACCATGGGGCCCGGTTGCAATTGCAACCCCTGCAACCCCTATCGTTACGCCCCTGTCAAGATAAGCCAGAATGTATGCCTTATGGATCCATTCTGTGCTATACTTGGTAGTGCTTTACTCATAAAATAAATGATTGCCATGTTTAGTGAAATAAAGATATTTAGTCTTAAGTATAACATTACCTCAACGTTAATAGTCACATTAACTTCTGATGATAGAGAGGGGACTCCCAGGTCATATAATTCCACTGTGAGTACAATGCGTCCATTAAGTGTTATATCAATATCTTCCCTATCCAAAGGAGTCAAGCTGGTGATAATGCCAGTGGTGGAAGAAATGGTGAAATTTTCACTTAAGTAACCTGGTAGCAACCGGAATCTTATTATGCTGTTATTATTGCCTGGTTCATCATTATCAATTGCCTATAAAACCAAAAAAAAAATCCATATGAGATAACAATAAGGAGGAAGAACTTGTGCATTTCATAGTAACCATTAACATGATTCTTTACCTTAATCTCAATGGAAACCTCCTCAGTGTTCTCATTGACAAATATATTATATGTCCCTATTGCTTCTGGAGGCCAGTCATTAATATCTATTAAAGTGATCTCAAGAAGAGTAGTTCCAGTGGCATTCATTCCATCCCGTGCTTGCAGAGTAGCATAATACTGAGAAAGCCGTTCTCTATCTAAAAGATCTCCATTGACCACTGTGATTTCTCCAGTAGAAGGGTTCACTGTGAAAGAGTTAAGTCTAAAAAAAAGAAATGGTTACATGTGTATTAAGCTAACCCAAGAAAATTATTGCACAGTTTGAAGATCAGAAACATGTACCTGTAGCTATAATACATGAATAAAAGCAACAGAGTACTTTCTTTTATGTGACAGTGACCAGGCAGCCTAGCTTCACAGGTGCGTAGCTATCAGAACTTTGATAAGCACACTCATCCACTCTAGCTTCTTACATTATAGTGAACTCAGGATCTAGGAACAGGAAGAGACATTCCACAGAGACACTAAAAATGTAGGCCTAGGCAAACAGCAGCTGTAGAATGCTTACCAGAAATGCTACATGATTTACTTACAATATCTGTGTCTAGGTTTGTTTCCAACTCTAGGCTTAAGCCTCCTGTCCCCAATCCCACCTCCCTCCCCTCCCCCCTCGTAGTTCCAACCCCCTCTTTACTTTTTGAACATCATGTCTTAATGCTCTCTGCAAAATTACAATGTCAGGTTGGTGTTTCGTGGTGACACAGCCTCAGTGGAAGGATCCAAGATGCCCAGCGCTCTAAGTTTGTCTTCAGTTGTTTAGGCTGAATATTATACTACTTTATATTATAAAACCCTGTTGGGGAACTAATTAGAAAAATTAGCATGGAAATGGGTTTTAAATAATATTTAAAAACCATTATCTGAACTAAAAACTGTCTGTCTTAAGGGTGGTATCTGGGTATTGATGTCTACAACCCATTATATTAGGGCCTAGTAAGGAAGGTGATCAACCCTTACTGGAAGAAAACATTTAGTTTCCAATTTAACTTGCCATTTGGTGAATAAGAACTTACAGAGTCCTTTTATCTCTTGTGCTGTGAATGAACCATTAAAGTTGGTGACCCTTAAGGAAAAGATGGGGTATTCATTGAAGGTGAATTCCAGCCTTACGTTCAGTTTTGCACAGTTGTACAGGCTTCTCTCCTCTACTGAAATTCCTTACTCTAATTTTACTGCAGAAAGATAGATACAGCCCACCACATTTTTGGCTGGAGGATGTCCAACATCATCTAGACCAGGGATATGCAATTAGCGGACCTCCAGCTGTTGCAAAACTAAAAAAAAAAGTCCCATCATGCCTCTGCCTCTGGGTGTCATGCTTGTGGCTATCAGAGTCTTGCTATGCCTCATGGGATTTGTAGTTCTGCAACATCTGGAGGTCCGCTAATTGCATATCTCTGATCTGGACCTTTCCTCACCAGGCTCACTGTATCTGGCCTGCCACTTTTATTAATGTGATTTCAGTTCTTCCAATTATGAAGGCTCTGCATCAGGGGTAAGCATTACCTACAGCAGTCTGCTTGCAAGTGGAGTATGCCTAGGAATTCTCACTCCTCCATATTGACACCTACTCATGAAGGCATTTTGATATTTGTATAACTCCTCCTAGGAGCCAACCCACTGCTTGCCTCAGGGCTTTGAACTCTTGGAAAGAGTACTGAGAATGTTTTCGGAAAGCTATTTACAGCACCCTGTAAGCCCCTCTCACCAGCCATGACATGCCTGCATTACATAGAGAGACACAGAACTGTCACAGGGTATAAAAAGGAAAGGTTTTATTCAAAAAGGGTTTTATTAATCTGCATATTAATTAGGGGAAAAACAGGGGAACCAGGGAAAGCAAAATGTAAGTAGATAAAAATTAGGCTTTAAATTGATATGTTTACAAGATCAATATAAATATATTTTCATGGACAGTATACACCTTGATATTGAGCTATCACTTAGCCATTGAAATATTCTTCATGACTCAAGAACACGCATACAGTATACAGCTTTATTCACTCAGCATACAGGCTGCTTCTTTCTTCATGAGAGTGTCCTAACTCTAAAAACGAGAGGAATACTAACACTAAAAAACCTAATGTAGGAAAGAACTTGGCTAATAATTTTAATAAACTACCTGTATTGTTCAATTAAACACACAAAACAATTAATGCCCAAAGAATACCATTATAGAATATTACAGAATATTAGGCCATTGGTACCGAGATTGTCCTCAGATTATATTCCAGCAGGATCATTATATTGCTTTACTATATTCCTGTATTCGTATTCTTTGGGACTCTACTTGGAAAGAAATCAATAAGTAGTATATATATATATATATATATATATATATATATATATATATATATATTTTTTTTTTTTTTTTTTTCCCAGTTTTGTTTTTTTGTCCAATGTAACCTGATTTATTGAGTGCAGTTATAGATTACAATATTTTGATGTACAGTCATTTTCTATTATATTGTTTTGGCTTTTTCATTATTGCTGATGCTGAGTTTTTAATTCTACTCATCCATTCCTCCCAGGGGATGTTAAGTGGAAGTAAACAATCTCAATCAACATTAACTGTTTTTAATCCTTATGTTGCTATCCTTAGTAAATAACTAGGAAGCTATTTACTTGATTTAAACTTTTTTTTTTTTTTTTTACAATTCTTTTAATTCCCTCCTGGTTTCATACCTGGGCCAAAATGATGTCATATATCCCATGAGTCATCATTGGCATTTTTTTTCTTTCATCTGGAGGTTTTCCTTTTAGCTAAGCATGCTACCTGCCCATGTGCCTGAGCTAAAGACAGATGGATTCCAGGAAGTAAACGCTACATAAATCATCTGCCGTTAATGCTAGGGGACGTTTTACAAAGTGATTTCTCAACAAAATACAGCATGAAGATATGGATGGATGGGTGAGTTTGCTTTAAATTTTAAAAAGGAGTTAAATAATGTTTATAGTTTGTGGTGCTCAGATACAGTTCCGCTCTAATATTATTGTAATTGTTTTTAAACATGGGTTAGGGTTTTGGGGAATAATCATGTGAATTAAGATATTTTTTGTATATTATGTTCATAAATTGTTGCTGCTAGTTCAGCATCTATGTTAAAAGAGTTGACTTTGCATTGTGATTGGAGATCCACTTGGTTATTTTCTTGTTCTAACACTGTAAAATAATGTACCAACTTCTCTGTACACACGATACAAGGGTCGTATGACCGCTTGTCGGTACGACCAAGTTTTCTAGTTTGCTCATACAACTCCCGTTGTACGACTGTTGTATGTCAGCTGTTCTAATCGTGGGTACTAACGATCGATTTTGCATACAACGGTCTTTCGTACGACCTGTTGTATACGATCGTTGTCCCGTGTGTATGAGGCTTAAGAGTAGTGGGGAAAGTGAGAGGCTAAAGTATACTTCTGCTATGTATGTAAAGACATATGGGTTTATTCTTATATGTAGGGAAAAGATACCTTCTTTGAGCATAAATAGGTATGAATCACTGTTCATACTTACATAAATGGAGGTAGCAGGCCATATGTAATTAATCCAAATATTCCAGAGTCAAGGTCTGTTGCCTGAAATTAAAAACTTTAATGAGATAACAAATTATTTACCCAAGAACCTATGAAAAAATGTAATATGCTGCAGCGCACCAGTCCTTAGATGGGGTGGCTGCATGAGCTTTCATTTTTCAACAAGTACGGAAAATACCTGCTGATCTTGCCAGAAATGCTGTGTCCTTGTCGCTTCCCTTGAACTGATCTGATATATTAAACAATGTTATCTTCCTTCCATGCTATCTTCTGCAAACTACTGATCCCTCCATCCCCATATAATAGAGATGAGGAAAATAAACAATGTTTCTAGTCTTTTCCTAAGGTGACAGCCATGGCTCCATGCATAGATACAGTGGAGCAAGTGAGGGAACAAATGCAGCAATCACATCTGAGGACTAGGTATCTGCAATATACATTATATTTTTGCTTTTTGATTTAGATATGCTTTTGCAAATGTTGAAAAAAAAAACATTCTTGCAGATAACTATTTATATTTGTGAATTATATTAACAAATAAAATATGCTCCATTTAATCTAAAATACCACAACTAACACCCAAACAGGTATCAAGGTAATTTAGAGCTTTTATGATTTCATGAGGTTACTATTCCCATTTAGACCTGATGTATTATATGGCAAAATTAAATGTATTTTCTGCAGTCAAATACATTCTATGTACATTCATGTAAAGATGTCTTTACATGCAGTGGCAAAACTACCACCATCGCAATCCATGGGGCTGTAATGGGGCCCAATTGGAGCAGACTTTAATTGTTCCTTCCCTGCTATCAAGGTTGCAACATGGCAGTGGGTGCCCTATGTGTTCCAATACATGGCATTGATCCATTAGGCATCACAATATAACATTGTAGAGCAATGCCTCCCTTGCTTAACCACTTCAATACCGGCCTATTTTCTGGACTTGGTGTTTACAAGTTAGGCCCCTTTCACACTGAGGCGCTTTCCTAGCGTTTTTGTGCTAAAAATAGCGCTTCCAAAACGCTTCTAAAACGCTGCCCATTAATTCCAATGTACCTATTCACACTGGGGCATCGCGCTGGTGCAGTGTTTAAAAAAGTCCTGCAAGCATGATGTTTTGTGCTTATTCTGAGCGGTAAAAATAGCGCATTAAAAATGCCATATACATTGAAATGAATGTAAAGCGCTTTAAAAGCGCGTTAAAACGCCCGCAAAATGCCCAGAGGTTGTGGAAAGGTCAAAATATCAGGAAGTAAACAGGATGTAATGTAGGGGGATGTGCTATTTATTTAATGCTAGTGCTTCAAAAGCGCTTGAAAAACGCCTGGGCGTTATCGCTAATTATAGCACTAAGGTGGGAATAACGCTGCAAAAATGCGGTCATAACGCTTGATGTTTTGTGCGTGTTTTTCAAACGTCTCAGTGTGAAAGTAGCCTTAAAACCATTTTTTTTTTGCTATAAAATTATTTAAACCCCCCCCAAACATTATATATATTTTTTTCTAATACCCCTAGAGAATAAAATGGCGGTCCTTGCAAAACTTTATGTTGCACCGTATTTGCGCAGCGGTCTTACAAGCGCAATTTTTTTTTAAAAAATTCACTTTTTTGAGTGAAAAAAATAAGACAGCAGTAAAGTTAGCCCAATTTTTTTACATATTGTGAAAGATAATGTTACGCCGAGTAAATTGATACCCAACATGTCAAATTGTGCCCGCTAACAGAATGACGACAAACTTTGCAACCTAAAAATCTCCATTGGTGACATTTAAAAATGTCTACAGGTTACCAGTTTTGAGTTACAAAAAAAAAAAAAGATCACTTTTATTCATATTACAAGAAATGTAAACATTCCTTGTAATAGAAAAAAGCATGCCAGGAACACTTAAATATGAGATCTGGGGTCAAAAAGACTTCAGATTTCATAGTTACAGTTAAATGCAAAAAAAAAATAAAAATAATTAAAATAATGACAGATAAAAAAAAATGGTCCCTTTAAGAGCATTTGGCGTAAGTGACTTGTGATGTTGCTTCCGCCCTGCAATGTTATGGAGCCGAGTGGGTAGCATCTTCCGCTCACTCAGCTTCCTGTGCAGGGGGGGACGGACGCGATCATCTCCGCCGCTGCCGGCGGTCCGATAAGTGGTGGAGATAACGAGAAAGTGGCCGGAGGGGGGGCACCTCTCCCGCCACCGATGAAAGTGATCTTGCGGCTATACAACGGTATCTGAATGGTGCCTGTAGCTGAAGGTACCATTCAAATATCGCCACTCAAAGTCAAGAACATCATATGACGTCCTTGGTATTGAAGTGGTTTAGGGCAGTCTGCCATCAGTGCTTGCACCTGCTGGATCGTGAAGTCCCAGAAAAAACATTGAGAAATGTGCATGTATTACAGAGATCTACTGAATATGCTTTTTATTACTTTGCCCATGTAGGCTTTAAATTTGTTTTTTGTTTTGTTGGGTCCTGTTTCAAGAAAAAAAAAAGATAAAAAGACAATACTTTACTGTTTAACTTTAAGGCCTCATACACACGGGCGTATGTTTTTTAATAAGCAAAACGTCGGGGCCGACGTCAGGGAAAAATCTGTGTTTTTTTCAGTGTTTTGCATCGGCGTCAATGAGCGTTAGTGAGCGTCGGGTCAATAGGCTTTTTTTTAAAAAAAAAACATTCCTCTGCTATTTTTTTAACCAGAAAACATTGGCGTCAAAAAACACCGGTTAAACGCCAGTACGGCGTTAGTGAGTGTTTTGCAGCATCGGCGTCAAAAACGCCAAAACGTTACAGCCTCAGAACGCGCTGGTCCCACGTTCTAGAAATAGCTCACTAACGCTGACGCCCTCTACTGCTCAAAAACGTCAGCGTTTTTAGAGGGCCATTAAATAACATGGAGAGCTGCAAAAAACGCCCAAAAACGTGGCGCAAAAAAACGCCCGTGTGTATGAGGCCTTAGGCTTCATGCACACAGGTCTTTAAAAAAAAACGTCAAAAAAAGGTCAGTAGCTTATCAGGGATGTTTTCAGCTTTTACCAGCATTATATTACCGCCATTTTTTCACAGTTTTTTTTAGCATTTTTAAAGGGCCAGCGGTTTTTTTTTTAATTGGTCTAAAACGTCCAAAAACGTTGGGGATTGACGTTTTTGAGCGTTTGAAATTTTTTTCCAGCTGAAAAACGTCCAAAAGAACCCTCTGGTCTTGGGTTTTTTTACAGCTCAAAAACGTCACTGCTAAAAACAGTTGATAACAGCCTGTGTGTGCATGAACACATAGGATAACATGATGGAGGGTTTAATGACTGTAGGAAAAAATGTCTGAAGCTGAAAACAGTTGCTGAAAGACAGTCAAACGTCCTGTGTGCATGAGGCCTTATTTTCTCTGGCAACTCGTCCTTACTCATTTTTTACTTTTTGTGTCACTTGCGCTTCTCATTTAGATTGTAAGCTTACATGAGCAGAGCCCTCTTAACTCCCTTGTTTTGAATTGTATTGCAACCATACCATCTCCCTTTATATTGTAAAGTGCTAGAAAACTGTTGGCTCTATATAAACCATGTATAATATTATTAATAATAATAATAGTAGTATGTGTAATTGGATATACTACAAGGAATGAATAAACAAATGTAACTATGACCAAACTGAATAACAATCATAATTTATATGCCCAGCATAAAGTTAATTTTATTTACCTGAATTATTCCTAGACTTGTACCATTTGCACAGTGCTCTTTAACCTCAAGCTTATACAATGGATCTGAAAATTGTGGAATGTGATCATTAATGTCTATCAGCTGGATGGTCACATTAGCCATGGAGCAGCAATCAGCTGAATTTCCTGTGTCATTAGCCACAATCTAATGCAGAAAAAGGTAAAAATAAAAAAGTTTACGTGGTATCAAAACGAATAATGCCATTTATTCAGGGCTACATCACAGAAAAAAAAATATATTTAGCAGTTATTAGGGATATTGCTGCGTTTAGGTGCCATAGACCTTTTATTTACTTATTGCTTCTGCCATTGCAGTTTTCACTGTGCTTATGCTTTATTAGTCATCAGTAAGATAACCGAGCATGCCAATAATTTTTCAGGCTAAGATAATAAATATCTCAATCAGCCTGTGATAAGCTAAACGGCTCTCATTAATTAAACTTGAAATTAATTTAACTAAAGTTATTTATGTATCATTTGCCGTTTTTATATATATTTGTGTTTAGGGTTGCCACCTCATCCCTTTAAAACCGAACACACATTAATTACACAGGTTCTGTGGCTGAATAAGTGGTAATTAAACTCACTTGGTGCCTTATCTGCATTAAATTAGCTGCAGAACCTGTGTAATTCATATGTGTTCGGATTTAAAGGGATGAGGTGGCAACTCTATTTGTGTTAGAGATCAACCTAATGAAAACCATTACCATGGGTTGTTCACTAATTAAAGCTGTGTTTCTATATACAGTTTGTAAATATCTATGTATATGTGACCAACCTTTTGATCACCTTATACTGCTGCTTAAAACAGTATACTTTCTGGGGTACTGATTGGTAGCCAGAGAACACGTGATCTAAACTATCTAGGCTCAGGGAACTTTTTTAACAAACGAGAAGAAAGAGGTCATTTTCTTTTAACTCAAGATGCATCATGTGTTAAACTTAATAAAAAAAAATTCCCAAATAAAAAAGATAATAATGATTTTTGTTGCTGCTGACTAGAGTTGAGCGAACACCTGGATGTTCGGGTTCTGCTGGTCCGTCCGAACTTCGGGACAAAGTCCGGGTCCGGGTCCGGACGGAACCCGAACGATCGCACGGACAACGAACCCCATTGAAATCAATGGGGACCCGAACTTTTAGGCACAAAAATGGCTGTAGGAAAGTCCTGGAAAGCCCCAGAGGGCTGCAAAAGGAAGTAAAATTGGGGTAAGGGTAGGGCAAGTGCCCTACAAAAAAATGGGGACAGGGAAATAACTTTAAATATTTTTAAAAAA